>JANHFP010001510.1:121607-139529 GCA_032468135.1 Calamaria suluensis
TTAATTTGTTGTCAACCGCCTCGAGTCTTCGGAGATGGGGCGGTATATAAATTGAAATAATAAATAAATAAATAAATCTGACCATATAACAATCCACATGGAGATCATTATACAGTATGTGCACATTTCGATGAAGTTGTCGCAATACTTTTATACTGGAATTACGCCTTTCAGAGAACGATTTTAGTTTAAATGGGTTAATTCAACTTAACATGGTTCACAGAGGTTATTTTATCTGGCTACACATGCCCCTAAACTCTAAAGATGTACATGTACCAAGAATATGATACTAAATATAAATGTAACTGGGTACCTAATGGCAATGCCTTAATTTATAAGGTTACATGTCTGCATACATGTTTTATAAATGTGCTAAAACAATGAGCACAGATCACAAGGCACAGGTAAAACTTGAGAGTTCAGAAATCTTTTTGTAGTTTCATATTGGCTGCTAGCATGCAGAGACAGTACGAATATATTTACCTTGGGCTGCTAAGGAACATGCGTATGGAATGACGAAAAGCAATGGGAAAAAATGGGCAAGGAAAGAAGCATCAAACACAAAATCAAAACGCAAAGTAAAACAAAGCAGAAGTCACCCAAAAAGCAAAGTAAAGATGAAAAATACTGAACTCTCCACATCAAATTTTGCCTTTGTTTTTCCTTGTCCCCAAATGCTTTAACCCACATTAAGTTGGATGGATACCATTATGAATAACAAGAACCATCAATGTGGGTGAGAGACAAAGCTCGCAATTCTTCCCAAACTTAGTTGACTATTTTCATAAATACTGCTCATATTCTGAGAGTACAGTAATTTTTCATATGTTTATTTGTAATTTCTACTAATTAAAATGCGGATTGTTTCCAACTAAGAATGCTCAGAAGATACAAAAATACCGATTCCAATCCAATAACTAATGTTATCTCTCATTATATACCACAAATTTCCTCAGCCTTATGCTTTCTTGTTATGTTAAGAGTACTACTTATAGATTTCCCAGCCAGCATATGTTCCAAAACAGCTGATCATTATCTAAAAAAAAATCAAATTACTTTCAGAGAAGCCCATTTTGAGGGAACATATATATATATATATATATAAATATATATAAAGTTTAAACCTGTACACGGGAAGAAACCCGAGAATACACAAATTTACATACTTATGACCGTGAAAATCTACGAAAACATATATATATCAAACACAATATATATATATAATATGCAAGTGGACAGACTTTGCTCTATTGTATAATAGAACAGCCATTAAGAAAGCACAGACCACTAATTCTGCCAGATACTTGTGATCCTTTAGATCTTGAATAAACATACAAGATATCCTATAACAGTGGAAATCACAGTGTTAGGATAACCATGCACACGTATTCCCATGAGAGCAATAAAGAAATTAACATGGTCATTTTGTCACTTCAGTGAAATCCTTGATTGTGTTTCTTAATATATATATTTATAAATATATAAATATATATAAAAGAATATAAAAGAATTAATTTCACTATATCGGAGTGGATTAGGTGGTCAATATTTAAAGATCCACAACTTTTGAGTTCTGGCGCCATCAAATCTTATCCTGTGGCGCAAACTACGAAGCACTCCCCACTGTCACTACCCAAATGCCAATATTGTAAGAGCTCGGAACCAACAGAGACATCAACCCATGAAATGTGACAAAATAACTCCCGAGGTCCTTCACCTTGCCCAGGAAAGGCCCCGCTTGAAAGAAACAGTTCCAGTCCATCTCAATGAGAATTCCCTCTGACAGTATACAGCTGCTATCATTCAAGCACTGACTGACTAGCAAAAAAGAAAACCTAAAAAACTAAGTGAGCTATTTTGAGGTCTCGGTGACACTGAACCATTGTCTTGGTCAACAGAATGACATCATGGAACAGTCTGTGGGTTAACTAATTTATGATTGGTTAGCCTAATCCTGATGTCATAATCCCTCCAGAATACTAGACTTGAATCTCCCTATACCAGAGGTCTCCAACCTTGGCAACTTTAAGGCTTGTGGACTTCAATTCCCAGAATTCCTCAGCCAGCAAAGTTTCATAAACTTTTCATCAGATTAGGCTGCTGAACAGCAGAGGAAGAATTATGTTATTTTCCCAGTCTAACTAGTTACTTTCTTCCTTATGTAAAAATGCATGAAGACTTTGAATTATGGGAAAACTGTTCCTGTGCATTAGCCCCGAGTCGGAGGACTGCCTCTTTCTCCCACTGATCTCTTCAATACAGTAGTTATCCTTCAAATGCTACCAGTCACATATTAGACTACCAAAGCTTCAAAAAAGTCCATAGGGTTCTTTAAACCTATGATGAATACCTTCAGAGTTCCCAAATAAGTTATATTATGTCATTCCAAGTTTGCAATTGTACATTTAAGATAAAACTATATCAAGAGATTGATAAAACTGAAAATATGTTTAGATTTCTTTGCTGATATCTAAACAACAGAAGTTCCCATCCTTTTCTTTTAAGCAGACCATTACACTATCATCAAAACCTATATCAGAGCCTATATACACAAACCTTTTCTCTTGAGCAATGAGGTAATAACCATTCATCTGACCATCAAATGTGCAAAGAGTAATTGATTTATTTTGAAGTCACACCAAGCAATACTTCAATTCCCAGAAAGCAGCATAGCACAATCAATTATAACTTCAAATAATAAGAATAAGAATAATTAGCACAAAAAAAACACTATTTGGAATATCATAAATCTTAAGAAGGTACTTGGTTGATACCTAGGATGCTGGCAGCAACCCATATCAACCATTAGCCCTAGTCAATGGCATTTGTGATGTGTTTTTGACTGTTCAGTTGACTGAGTTTCATGTTTAATGGATAAAGTAAATAATAATATGATAAATAAATAATAAATAATATAAATCTGGTGCATTTTTAAATGTTCAGTTGATTGAGTTTCATGTTTAATGAATAAAAGAGATGATAATGATGATAATAATTATAATAATAATAAAACAATATAACAGAAAAGGTAGCACTCGAGAATGTTATTAGAATGCAATTTTCCTTCATTCAATTATTTGTAGGCGCATCAATGATCTACAGATCAGAGAAACTTTGGTCTGAAATCTCTGTTCAATGTGCTAATTAAGATCAATGAGTGATAGGTGCTACCTATAGCTTGTCCAGCATTTTGTCCAGGTCTTTGCCCTTCATTAAAAGGAGGAGGAGGAAGAGGAAGAAGAAATTAGCATGTAGCAAAGCAAATCACTATAAGCATAGCTTATAGAAAGTTTAGAAGTTTAGAAAGTAGAAGCAGTGAGCAATTCCAATCCTGGGATCTGTTTATGATCTATCATAGGAGGCTTCTGTGATTGGCCAGATAAATTAGCATGGCAACCATTACAGGTATTCAAAATCTCAAATGGGCCCGATTCACCTCCTCCCCTCCCTCCCATGAAAACACTGGTCTAGAGCAGGTACAAAAGTGTACGTGAAGGAAAGAATCTTACTCGGGTTTAGACGAGACTAACACAATCACGGAATCAATTAAATCAATTTTACTTGTACACCAGCTATTGTTTTTTTTTAAAAAAATATTGCAATTAAACAAAAGCAAAAAAAGAAGGGCTTGCTTCTCATGTCACCTTAAGGTACCTTAATCCTGAAAAAAAAATGCAAATCCATCTCATTACTCCCCATCCCGTCTTGGCATTTTTTGGGAAAGCAAACATCACATGGATCACTCTGAACTCTCTGTTCCCACGCCCACATTTCTTCTCAGACAATAACTGAAAGAAAGAATGATTGACGCAGCCTCACATGATTTAGAAACTATGAGTTGCTAAGGCGACACAGAACAGAGCAACCCTTGAATGGTCACTACTGTCTTATCTAACATCTAGCATGTGAGCTAAATCCAAAACTAGATTAGAAACGAAGCATAGCTTCACTGAACAAATGAATGAGTGTTTGGGATCATTAATGATGGTACCGTAATTAATGATATTGAGTCTTACGGTATGATTCCATACCTTTAGTAACTGGGAAATGATTCTAACTGAAAAGCCAGCTAGCTTGACAGTCCTGTTTTCAGCAAATCTCAACTATGATTCCTTATTTTCCTGCCACCTTGAGCACAAAGAGGCTGCAAATTTGGGTGCATGTAATTTGCAATGCATAAGGGAATGAAATTTGACTGGATTCTAGTTGTTTTTCAAATGTAAATTAGGTGTGCTAGTTTAAAGCCTGTTTAACAGGTTTTAAGCATTAAGGATAATTCCAAAATGACAGTTAAACCTGCAGTAAAAACAATTGAAACACAAGAAATATTTTTAGAAAGAATTCCACTGTAATTGGAAAGAAGTAATGTGCTGTAACGTACAAGAAAGGGTGTTTTATTTTTTTTTTCAAAGAGTAACCTGTATCACCTGACCATGCTAAGATTTTGCTGCCAAAATTTGGGGATATTTAATGAATGGGAAGTCATTCTTTTACTCAATCTAAAATTTAGGACTTTGGGGGCTAAATTTTGCTTATTGTCTGGTGGTGTTTTTTAAAAAAAACTATCCAAAGGAAAGGGCACAGTTGATATATATACTATGGCAGTGATGGCTAACCTTTTTGCCATCACATGCAGAAAGTGGGAGGAGCATGGGTGGGTGGATGGGTTGTGTGCATATGCCCACACCCATAATTCAATGCGCACACACTGTGCATGCAAGTGTGACCCCTCCCCCCAATTCCCACGCTTTGGGCCTGGTAGGCCCGTTTTTCACTCTTTCTTCCAGAAGTTGGGAAATGGGCTTCCGGGGGTGGTGGGAAAAGCCATTTTCGCTCTCCCTGGGCTCCTAGAAAGGCTCTGGAGCCTGGGGAGAACAAAAAACGGGCCTTCCCCACCCCCTTCAGAGGCCCTCTGGAGGCCCAAAAATCAGCTGGACGGAGCTGAGCTATAGCAACATTTGGGTGCCCACCAATATGGCTCCGCGTGCAACCTAGGTTCGCCATCACGGCACTATGGCAATTCTGCTTCAAGATCTAACATTCCTGGGCTTTGCTAGTAATAATTCAAAGTTATCACTTTCAATTGCTTGTTCACTGCCTAGAGTTACTGGTAAAATAATGCAGGAGGAATATAAATTAATTTTAAAAATTTAAAACATTCAAGAAACGGTTACTGTATTAGTGGGCAAACCACAATTATATATATATATATATACAGGATGTACAAAAAGTCAAGCCCCGTAGACCAATTATAATATCTTATTATTTTTTTCAGAGAAAATGTTACTGTACTTAGGAATGTTTAAACATCAGGTATCAAATGAGTAAGGACGTACTTATAAGGAAATTTGCGAACAATTTGAACACTGAATGTAATTTAGACAATAAATAATATATAAGGCTTGAGTTTAGTGGCATATGGTATTTTAAAACTGTCTTGGTTCTAGACAAATAAGTAAGTTTGTTGTTGTTGTTAGTTGCGAAGTTGTGTCCAACCCATCGCAACCCCATGGACGTTCCTCCAGGCCCGTTGTCCATGGGGTCGCGATGGGTCAGACACGACGACTTAAGTAAGTTTAAACAAATTAAATTAATTTGCACATGAGACTTGACTTTTAGAACTTTATTGTATTATTATTATTAGTTTTTAGTGAATAACGGTTATTCTGGCCATATTGGTTTTTCCCAAGATCAATATTAATCAATATTAATCTGATTAAGGAACAATTCTATTTCCCAATCAAGGGAGGGAAAGGACAGGAGGGTTCAGATCAGAGATTCATCCCTTGATCTTAGTAGAATTCCAAGTGTTCCTGTCCACAAGACTGTAAATGGGTTGTAACGTATAAAATAAAAACTCCCAAAGGAAAATAATGGTACTGCATAAAATGCCCTTTGCACTGAGAATGGTGAACTGCAATACAGTGAATGGAGATAGCAATACAGCCACATTTCTACTTACTTGGCTACAGACTGAATAACTTTTGATGATGTGTCCTTGATATTTGTGAATAATCTTTCGGTCCCACCTCGAAGGATATCAAAAAACCCACCCGACGTCTGGTCACATTCTGCCACTATCAGCCCTAGAAGCCAAAAACACAGCATTATAACCCAAGCAGGCAATCATCATTATTCTTTCCTCTAAACAGACTTACATTTCCACTAGAAATTGCATTAAATTGTACTTCCATTTAAAAACAAATTCAGCAGGGCGCTTTAGCTGTTGTCTTTATTTATGTATTATTACCTTAGTCTGCGTCTCTTAATTAAGGCAATATTTTTCTACACAAAGAAGAGGGGCCGACTATAATAATTCAACCGAAAAGCAGCACATGGTTCCTATTCTAAGACCGTCCACACATTCGGAAGCAAACACAGTCCTACAAAACTATTAGCTGCAATAAACCAAGCATTCAATTTCAGATGACAGCTATTTCCTTCAGGGATCAGAGGGCTGCTGTATGGTTGTTGTTTTTTTAAAAAAAATACTTTTTATTGGTATTTTATAATAGGGAAAAGGGTGTAGGGATTAAATCCATAGTAATACATCTTGTTTCTTGAGGTTATAAGGAGTGATACATCATAAAATCATCGTTTTAAGCTTATTAAACTTTTACATTGATATTAAGCAGTTGACCAACAGACAGGTATTCCTGTTCCAGCATTTGAACCTATTAAAATAATTACATATGTTTCCAGTTATCTATTTACTATTTCATAATAAACTATTTCATGTTTTATCAAGCACCTTAATAATATATTATTTTTTATCTTGAGATCTTAATCTGGGCAACATCCCACTCGCTTCTCCAGACCCCGGTTGTCGGGCCTCCCCCCCTTTCTTTTGGTCTTGCCCCATCTCCCCTCCCCCAGGCCCCAGCCCTTCTCTCTCTAAGACAGTGATGGCTAACCTTTTTGCCATTGTGTGCCAAATATGGGGGGTGCCTGGGAGGGTTGCACATCCACAGGCCCATACCCATAATTCAATTCACCCACCCTCCTTAGAAAGGCTCTGGAGACTGGGGAGAGTGAAAAACAGGCCTTCCCCACATCACCAGGCCCTCCAGAGGATGGAAACAGCCTCTTTCCAGACTTCTGGTGGGCCCGGAAGGCCCGAAAATCAGTTGGCCAGTGCCCACATGCATATCAAAGCTGAACTAGGGCAATGCTCGCGTGCCCACCAATATGGCTCCAAGTGCCACCCATGCCATAGGCTCACCATCACGGTCCTAAGCCATAGAAAAACAGAAAGTCAACAGGAAGAAAATATGTATGAATCTTAGCATATGTCTCTTGTCCTAGCTATGACTGGGAGGTAAGGAACACCATATACCAAATTTTGTAGACATCAAGTAGTGAAGGTTATCCAATTCTTAATATGGAATATATATGATACGAATGTCACAGGGATCAGCAACCATTCAACAATCTTAGGCAGTGTTTGGATTCAGCAGCTTTAACAGAAAACCAAGGTGGGGAAACAAATAAATGGCTTACAGGTAATAAATAGTTTATATGATAGTGTGTGAGCACCAGACCATGTGGGTCTGTTACGTTAACAATTTAAGACTGTTCTTGCATACAGGTGATAATTGCAGGCTTCCTTGGCTAATGCAATTACTTCACTTTCATAATTTCTCTGCTCTATTTATATAACTTCTCTTTGTATCTTCAGCTAAACTAATTTTGTAATAAACATGATGAAACACTTTTACTAATTTGTTGAAAATAGATGCCTTATAACACATTCCCCAAGTCTCTTTTCGTTTGTAGAAAAGAACTGCTAAACGTACATTCATTAAATGAAATGTTCACTTAAATGTAAAATTATATTCTTGAAGTAGATTGTGATCCTGGCAAAATGTTACCATCTGGGTAATTCCAATGTACTGTATACCAATTGAGTAGAGTTCAGATAAAAATGATACTGATAGTTACTCCAGCATGCAAGGTGACGAAATATTTTGGGTATTAAGGAAATTACAAGATAAAATTTCTAGGAAGAGAGAAAAAAATCAGAGTAGAAAAATAGTGTTTTTACAGTTTTCTGTATCACATTTCCTTATAAAACAATTTAAATTTTACAAGGCATTTTCTCCTTTGGCTTTCTAGTCATTGGAGTAAAGTTGCTGCATTTTAAAGTGGTTATTCCACATTCCTCAAAAAGTACATCTTGTCCCATCTTGACTTCAGTCTGTCATCTCTGTAGTAGTAATCTTACCAAATTTTTTTTTGTCACACCCTGTTTTATGCCAGGATTTTTTTAACTATAGCCTATTGAACAAGCTATAATATTCTGGTGGCATGCAAAGCAAGTGAACAAACTCAAAAATTCAATCTTAGTTTACCTTTCACTCTTTTTTATTCCTCCAATATTTGTTATTTTGAATTCTGTAAAAAATATCCTATATCTCCAGTCAAAACTCACAGATTCAGTTCTGCTACATAATTCCAGTAGTAGGTTTCAATTTCGGTTGCTACCAGTTCGTGCGCTCATGCACATGTGCGACACTCCTGCGCATAGCCGTTTGGGCAGGTAGACAGTCTCCCGCCACCACTACCAGCTTGCCTGATCAAGGGGGGAAACGGTAGCATCCCACCAATGAAATTTTTGTAGTCAAGATCTTTTAATGAATCAAGATAATTTCATGTCAGTTTAATTATGAGGTAAGCGATGCAAGGAAACATTCCAGGTAACCCAAGTGAGTAATAGTCCTTGGGGGTACCAGTGTGGAAACCCAATATATTATTTCAGGGCTGCTACTTTCTAGAAATAACGCTCGGTGTCATTGGTTCACAGTCTTCAAAACGTCTGGGCTGGGCAATCAAATATTAAAATAAACCATTATTTGTCTTAGTAAGGGGTGTCAGCTGGACTCCTTCAGCAAACCACACTCTCCACAAACTACTATCCAATTCCCAATGTATACTTTCTTTAAGAACATTTCAGGGCTTCAGAAGGAAGAGGTTGGCTGGAGGGGTCATTAGCAGTTCAGAATAAATCCACAAGCCAGCCATTCAGAATAAATCCACAAGCATATATTCAGTCTATATAAAGTAAGTGTATAACTGGGGGTATGGGAGTACATTTTGAAGAAAAAAGAAATATGCTTCTCAAGGTAAAAAAACAATCCACACAACTGATCTGAATGCTACATTATTCAACTATTGTGGTTAGAGCTGAGTCTTACAGTTAACAGAATGCTACGGTACAATTCACAGATTTTTCTTCACTGGGAAGGTAATAGATATTTGGTAGGACTTCATTGAGCTATAGATTTTCTGCAGTCAGGTCTTTCTCAATGAGAAGTTGTAGAGGGAACAGAAATGACCTTGAGAGGCAGGAGGATGAGTTGCTACCAAGGCAATAGTAAGATTAGCAGGCCTTGAACCCAAGCCAAGAAAATAATTTGAAAAAATACCTCAGACTGTCTGAACTGTGATCTTGGGGAAAGGCGCTGCCTAGGAAACAATCAGGAAAGAGAGACAGGAATCTCCCATGGCTTAACAGTCAGAGAAGTAGATTTAGGAAGGGACCAAGCAGTAAAAAGTTACAGTGGGATATTTGTACTTTCAGACTTAAAAGATTCTGTTAATGTACCCTGACAATAAAATAGAATTAGCTCATCTGGCTGGGTTTTTTGTCTGGTTTACCTAGGAGAAATAACACAGAAAAGTCCTCCCTAGTTCAAAGAAACTAGAGGGAGGAGAAAACTATATTCAGACTTGCAAAACTGTTACTATAACTGTTGCAGTTTATTTATTTTATTTATTAAATTTATTTACCACCCATCTTGTTTCAAAGCAACTCTAAGCAGCTTACAGAATTAAAAGCACTAATCTTAAAAATATATTATTTTCTTTAACAACAAAAAGGGAAATTACAATGAAAAATAAAATTATATTCAACTGATGGATAGAGATAGAAAGAGGTTAAGCGGAGGAGGGAGGTGGGATTTTCCTTTATCAACCACCTCCAATGTGATGCTCCCCAGGTAGAGCCCCACGCTATCTGCCAGAACCACAGCTTTTGGCCCTTATGGAAGGTGAGACGGGTGGGAGCCAATTTCATCCCAAGGGGTAAGAGGTTCCAAAGAGCAGGCACAATGGTAGAGAAGACCTTCTCTTGGGCCCCACCAATGGAATTCCTTGACTAATGTGGCCAGCAACATACCTCCTCTGCCAGTGCAGAAGCAAGCCAGTACTAATGGGGTAAGACTGTTCCTCAAAGTATCCTTTGAATCTATGCCATGTAAGGCTCTAAAGGTAATAACAACACCCTGAATTACACCTGGAAGCAAACTAGCTCACAGAGCAGTGGTGTAACATGGGCCAACCTAGGTGCCCAAACAACTGCACTCTGCACCCACTGAACCAATAAAAACAGTCCTGACTGATATGGCATTTCTTAGACTGGTTTACCTGTAAGAACTCACAGAAGTACTCACACAGTTCTAAAAAAACTATTTTGAAGTTGGCAAACCTACAATTATGGAGTTAATGTATTCTTGGTATATGGAATATAGAGCCATCAAGAAACACGGTCTTATTTATTTCTTCAGGTCTCACAATCAGACACATGCAAAATCAAGCTGCCAATTTAATTGTCAGTAGTTAACCCTAAAACCAGATTCAATTGGAATGAAAGAGTTTATATTTCAATTCAAGCTTACAACTCCTAAATATTAAACTTTTTTAGTGTTTATTTCCAATATTTAGGGCATTTTAAAAAAGCTAAACATTTATATTGTCTTTAAATGAAGGGCAAAAATAAGAGGGGGGGAGAAAAATTCAATTGTCCTTCTATTTGGGTAAGGTGGATTCACCATAAGTTACTATGGCATCCAATTCAGCAAACTACTGTACAGTATTACAGTATTTATCTTCTCAATGAGAATTGCAAAAACACTCTAAAGAATAGTTTGAAACTTCAAATGGAAATTTTGATTCTGGGATGCTGAAATTATCAACTCTAATGCTCTAAACACCGCATTCATGGCAATTCGGAAATGAAACACCTTTATAACTGTGTTACCCACATAAGTAGAAGAATCATTAAGCACTTTTAGTATATTTTTAACTAGGAAAATGAATATATTAAAACATGCTGGGAGACACCACAGCTATTTTGAAACACATATTAAATAACCTAAGCTTGCTCAGTGATATTTTAGTTATCTTAGCAGTAGTTCATATGCTTCTGTTGCTCCATAAAGATGGTCTTCAAATATGGATGACGTCTGATGCAGCTTATACATTCAGATACCACTTACTCTATTTCAAAGTTAAGTGTAGTACCTAGCAGTAAGATTCACATGTTTACTGGTGGGAAGAACAGGCAGCTGTTATCTTTGAATATGTCTTATCAATTTGCACTGCAACATGCAGAGCTAAAGGCAGTAGTATTTTTTCTATAAAGTATTTTAAACATATTTTGTTTTAACATATTTATATGGCTGTACATCTATCAAAAAAGCACTCTGGGCAGCAAACATAAAATACAGAAGAAAATCACAATGCACAGTGCGAATAAAACCTTTTTTCTTGCTGCTTCTAGTCAGTGTTGACGCCTGATTCCTGCAGTTTCCTTGGTAAGATTTCAGAAGTGCATTGTTTGCTTTCTAGGGCTGAGAAAGGGCAACTAGCCCAAGGTCACCCAGTTGGGTTTGTGCCTAAGATGTTACTAGAACTCAGTTTCCCACTTTCTATCTATCCTGATGTCTTAACCATTAACCAAACTGACTGTCAAATAGAAAATAGAGATCACTAAAAAACCCTAACTACTGATACACCTGCACCCGTCCAGTTAGCATCCTGATCCCAGATTCTGGAAGGCTGGCAGTTGGGTCATCTATGTTTTAAACTGAGGCTCTTCCATAACATAGATATTGTTTCATAGAAGGCATTTTTTCCAGGACCTATCAAGTGATACTATTCCATCAATGGGACCTATAGCATGCCCACTTTATTCCATCAGGTGATCTGGACATAAACCAGTGGGGAGAGGTACAAGAAATCCAGCCCCATGCCAACAAAGGCTTCAAAGGTGTCAACCAGCATCTTAAATTGAGAAACTGGATGAAAGCCTGTAGCTGAAGGAGCAGCAACGTTACTTGGGCACAACATGAAGCATCAATATTGCCCATATTACAGCATTCTGAATCATCTGAGGCTTCTCAATTCTCTTTAAGGACAACTTTATGTAGAGTATGTTGTAATAAGTCAAACAGGAAGTGACTAAGACAATATTTAATGTATTATTCACTTGTAATGGTGACACAACAGATAGGAGCGTCATGTGCTTCTTGACACATGTGCACTGGGATGATATGGCGCTTACCCATTTCAATACTTTTTTAGGAAAAAGAAAAACTCATTTAATGAATATATCAAACTGGTGATTCACACAACATGCTAAGCCACAAACAAATGGCTTAGAAGTCCAAAATTTTGACTTGTAAATGTGTAGTATAATGGCTTACATCTCTACCAAAACTGTCATTCAGTACAATTGTGTCAAAATCTGGGGTTCCAGGTGAGTGATGGACCCTGTTTCCTGGCTATGTTAAAGGCCTTTTATATTTAACTTGTAATCATGTTTTATTTTAAAGTTTATTTTAGTATGGTAACAATATGTTTTTATTTATATTAAATTGTGTGCTCACAGAGTGAGATGTGTGGCCATATAAATTGAATAAATAATTAAATACTGTTGAATTACTATTCTGTTTGCAAAAGAAGCTGTATGAAAATGTCTATGTAAGTGGAAAGGTGAATTCGGAATTAGTCTCTATTTTCATGCAGTAAGGTGTGATGAAAAACTGCTCTACTAAAAGCAGAAGACATAGAGTGGCACTTGTGAATTTATAATGGTAAAGAACAGTCATTCATATTCTTAAAGCATATAAATATTATGGCATATTCGTGCAGTATAAATCCTCAAAAAAAGAGCAAGAATCTATTTATTTCAAGGCAGTGGGAAAAGATCATTTATACATTGATGGTTAAGCATTATACCTCAAACTTTTCCATCTTATCTCCATTGAAAGCAGTGGATGCTAACTGTTACTAGGTTAAAAATTTCACTAAATGCTTAAAAGCATCAACTTTCATCCTTTTTAAATTAATAACCACAGGACAAATTTTATATCTCAAAGTTCATATATATGGTGGACACTATTTTTTTCTAAAGTAAAGGAGAAAAAATGGAGGTGCAGAACTTCGCTATACAACTGATAGTTTATTTATCTATGGCTTACAATGATCACTAAAGCTATTTCTCCTTTAGTTAATTATGTACCATAAATGACAGATAAAAATGTATCTTGAAAGGCAGATCAGAACAAAATAACAGATTTTCTTAGACTTATTTGCCATCTGACTCTAATAGGAAAGAGATATACATGTATAGTGATTTAAGAAACAATGCATTTCATAACACATCTCTGTTTTACATTGTAGTACAGCATTTCAGTGCTATCATCATTAGCAAAGCAAATCTTAGAAATATTTTTCTAAGTAAATAGAGTATTATCACACATTGAACAAGTCTAATGCATCACAAAATGAAGTATATCAGCTAACCCTAGAGTTTGAAACTGACATGTTGTAATACTAGTACTAAAGGTATTTTCATAAAGCAGGTAGTCATGGATTGCCCAGCACCCTTCCTGGATTTAAAGCCATTCTGTTATCATAAAATGTCTTCCTAACATATACCACTTCAAACTCTAGTCCAGGGGGTGTCAAACTCTATTTCATTGAGGGCCACATCAGGATTGTGTTCAGGGGTAAAATCAAGGAGGTTCTGGAGAATCGGTAGAGGAAATTTTGAGTAGTGCAGAGAACCAGCAAATATCACCTATGGCTGGCCCTAGAGTGGGGTGGGAATTGAGATTTTGCAATATCCTTCGCCCTAGAGTGGGGAGGGAATGGAAATTTTGCACTATCCTTCCCCTGCCATGCCCACCAAGCTACACCATGCCCAAAGGTAATAAAAAAATTGGATTTCACCACTAGCTGTGTTTGACCTCAGGGGGCCAAGCTGGGCATGGCTGAGGTGGGCATGGCCAGCTCAACATACAGCTCTACTGGCCTCCATTTTTGGCTGCGATGGCCTCTTACTGCCATCTGCCAGCAAAAATGGGGCCTGGGAGAGCTATGTGCCCTCCCGAGCTCGGTTTTCGCTGGCAGATGCACCCCAGGCCAATCCTTCACTGTTTCCAGGATGGGCCCATGGGCCAGATCTAAGCACCCTGAGGATCGGATCCGGCCCATGAGCCTTGAGTTTGACACCCCTGCTCTAGTCCATAAACATAGGTAGGATCTGTCAAGTATGTACAACAAAACTATTTCAACGATGTACTTTCACACAGAAGCAATTTTTGTAATATATTGTAATTGTAATATATCACATACCAATATATGTCATATATAGGTTGACATATATTGGTATACGTTTTATGTTTTATACGTAAAAGTCTATATTTAATTATCTAAAAGGACAGCTCAGACTAAGAGAATAAATATCTTTTATTTTTCAACTCTTTACTTTCAAAAAGTTAAAACTTTCTTTCTCAATACCAGCCTTGGAATAATTTCAATGTTTAAGTGTCACTAAAGGTTGTAATTAAATTTTTTGAAATTTTTTCTTCATAATTTTTTTTGTCAAAACATTGCAAACACAATGAAATCAAACCAAAGTGTCTTATCTGATAATTTGCAGCAACACTCAAAAAAAGGGAACAAGGCAAAGGAAGAAATGTATAGCAATTGAAAGATAAATTACATTTTCATAAAATAGCCTTATTCATATAACTGGAAAAAGATGGCATGCAAAGTTATATATGTATTTGTACCATGTTTTTCTTATGAAGTGGGTATATAAATTTGGATATAATCATCCTAAACTCTATCCCAATCATTTCTAAACTGTTGTATTCCAGGTGCTTTGACTATACTTCTACTATATGAAGCCATGGAGAGGACAGCATACAGACCTTACACCCTAAGTTCACATACCACAGAAAACAAAAATGAAATCAACCACATGATGGTTGAACATGATACATAAACCAACACACGGCTTAATGCAACATGTAATGCAACATGTAATTTGGCCACCAAATGAGAAGGAAAGACTCACTGGAGAAGAGCCTGATGCTGGGAAAGATTGAGGGCCAAAGAAGGGGACGATAGAGAATGAGGTGGCTGGATGGAGTCACTGAAGCAGTGGGCGTGAGCTTGGGTGGACTCCAGAGGATGGTGGAAGATAGGAGGGCCTGGAGGAATGTTGTCCAGGGGATCGCGATGGGTCGGACATGACTTCACAACTAACAACAACAAAAATTGACTAAGTCTGCTCTATGGTATGACACCTGTTACTTAACTCCTGTAAATTTTCTTATTGTGTCTGTGTAAATAGACCTAATCTTCTTTGAAATTAGAAGAAATATCATGAAACATAAATTCATTGTAAAAAATGTGGAATAGAAAGCATCATTTTTAAAAAAGGGAACAAAAAATTAATTCCTAGCCCTGTGATGGTGAACCTATGGCACGGGTGGCACGCGGAGCCATATCGGTGGGCACACAAGCGTTCCCCTAAGTTCAGCTCTGATGCACATGAGGGGGCTGGTCAGCTGACTTTTGGACCTTCTGGGCCCACCAGAAATCGGGAAAGAGGCTGTTTCCAGCCTATGGAGGGCCTGGGAGTGTTGGGAAGGCCCATTTTTCACTCTCCCTTCTAGGGAAGGTGGGGCAAATTGAATTATGGGTGTGGGCACACGGATGCATAAACCCCCACAGGCACCCCCCACTTTTGGCACGTGATGGCAAAAAGGTTAGCCATCACTGTCCTAGCCTTTTACAGACTTCATTGGCAGGTCTGAACAAGTTATTTTCAGTGAGTATTAGATCTGTTAATAAATTTCACCACTATGGAAAAGACAGTCAAACCTCAAATATGAACAACTTGAAAAGTATTTCTATTCTATAATTGGCATATGAAACTAAATCTAATGCTCAACAAACAGATCAACTAGTTGCTCTTTTGGACACTTTGTTGTCTTTAGATTGTCCACCTACACAATATTAGTGAAGTATATCCTACATCACCATTCTATGCATGGTGACTTCAAAATGAGTCACATTCATTTAATTGGGATTTCCAGAACAAGTGTGCATAAAGTAGGATTATAACCTTAATGTGCCATCCTGTGCTCACCTACTAAGGAATTAAATTTAATGAGACTCATTTGCATCAACAAATACAAGACCTAATGCACGAATGGAAAGACAAGCCAGCCTGAAACCAAGGATGCAAAATAAAGGAGATTGCTTTTCTACCTTTTGCCCTCCTGACAGCTAAAAAAAAATAAAGTGAACAAATTTAAAAATTCACATTTTGCATCCATACCTACAACAATATCCCTTTAATGGTAACCAGTATTATGCAAAAATGGAAAAAATAATAGTATGGAAAATAAATTTAAGGCCTCTCAATATTACTGATCTCTGTCACTTGGGCCAATTTCACATAGAGCCTTGTATAGAGATTTTCCATAACTAGCAAGGAGGAAATGCTAGTCAGTTTCAGCTCATTGGGGGCACGGGGGAAATGTCAGAAGGAGAACCAAGTTCTATGTCAAGCTCACACTATTCCATGCAAGGTAAGATCTTGAACCTCCCTTGCAGGCCAACATATAGTATACCCATCCCACCAAATGCCTTAACCTTCAGGCTCAAGAAATTAAATTCCCAAGGCCCTCCACTTTTTTTTTTTACAATTTTCAACGAGGGTGTGGCATATTTCCATCCTCTTGCCAATGCCAAGAAAAGCATTCTACCTAGAGCAGAGCCCAGCTTCAGCCTAGTGGTTTGAGTGCAACTGATTCTCTGAAAAATTACAGCAACGAGGAAGACCTGGGTAGTGGTGGTAGTGGTTAAGAATTGAGGGAAAACAGTCTCTCTATCCAGGGAAAGGTTTCTCTGGAATTCCCTCTCCATCTCACCCATTCCTTTCTTCCTACTCCGGATGCTGAAGCCGAAAAAAACATTCCACCAGGCATTCACTACTACCTGATGGGGAGCTGACCGAAAGGAAAAGTCGAGTTGCTGAAACACCTAGCGGTGGGAGGGCTGCTTCGGTCTGCAGCTTTCATTACAGCGTTTCCTTACTGCACTGCAGAGGCGCCATCTTCTCGCTCTTCAGCTTCTCTCCAACCCATTTCCTTTCATCTGGTTTTCCCCAAACTCTCCCTTGTTTCGAGGAAAGCCTCTCGGTGTACGAAGCGCTTTATGGCCAAACCGAAGGAAACCCTCTTGGGGAGGGGGGAGATTTGGGCAGATTTCTGCCTCCCCCCCCCCTCTCCCAGTCCTGCCTCCCAAGCGTTGCAACGCGCTCCCAGGATAAACTAGACGACCTTATTACGGGGGGAGGCCGCATCACAATGGCCCTTTTTCTCCCTGACTGGGAAGCACGGAGGGACAGAGAGGGTCGCGGTTGGCGGGTGCAAACCCCACCCAGCCACCCAAAGGCGGGAGGGGGGCTATTCCGCAGGAGCCGTAACGCATTAATGCCTTTAGTACTGAAGTTGCCCGAGCCACAGGCACCTGAGCCGAGAGAACTTCCTCCTTCTTCCCCCCCCCGCCCCCATGCACGGCGGGAGTGAGGGGCAATCCCCAAAACGAGCGCCTCTTGTTTGCATTCCCTGCGAGGGCGAAGAAGAGGAGGACAGTGGAAAAGAGGGATGAGCCGGCGATAGCATTCGCCTAGCCGAAGGATCGGGTCTCCCGGCCCCAGCATTACAGGCGACGCCCCCACCACCCCACTTGTCGATTTCCGCCCCCAGATGGGCCACACCAGGAGAAGCGTAAAAGCAAACACCCCCCCCCCCAAAAAAAAAAAAAAACCACCGA
>JANHFP010001513.1:4783-18838 GCA_032468135.1 Calamaria suluensis
ATTTAAATAACTGGAAAAGACTACAACTATCTTTAGTAGGGAGAATTGCGGCGGTGAAGATGTCGATATTACCAAAACTACTTTTTTTGTTTCAATCTGCCCCGACCAGTAGCGGGCGCCACCGCCAATCCCCGGTGTCCAGCGTCCTCCTCGGGAGGCTCGCGGCCGTTTGCGCGTCTCTCCCGAGCTTGTCTTTCCGTCCCTCACGGGAGTGCGCTGCCGGCGCGGGGAGGAAGCCGGAGCCCGGCATGCGGCGTCCCCTCGCAACATGAGAAACGGCGGCCGCAGAAGCAGCCGCGGCGACAGCTCCACCGAGAAGCCCGGGTTCAAAAAAGCGCCGGAGCCTCGTTTCCCCGGCGCGTTGCCGTGCGCCGCGGAGCGTTTACCCGGCCTTTGGCAAGAGGGAAAGAACCGCGGGAGCTCAGGGGACTGTGACCATATCAAACTCGAGAGCGGCGAGGAGGACAGCCCGCGCACCCTGGTCGCCACCGCGGATAGCAGCAGCGGCAGCAGCAGCGGCGGCGGCGTTTGGCGCCTCCAGGGCACGCGCGTCCACCTCTCCTCCCGGCACGGGCACCTCAGGTAAAGCCGCGCAGGCGGCGCTTGGCACGGTGGCACAGATAAACAGCCGTCCCGGCGGCTCCCGGGACCTTTGGTCCACCTTTTCCGATCGTGAGCATTGGGGGGCGCTCTGTCGCCGGAGGCGCGGGACACTGCCTTCCCGGGGCCCCCCTGCGACCAGCCTTCCCATTGTATCTTCCCTGCAGACTTGACCAAGAATTGTTCTAGTCTGGAGAATTGACTGTTAGCTCAGAAATATTAGGGTGTTGACAGCTAGATCCTGGAGGATGCATAAGGAACCACAGTATTGTTGACTCATTTGACGGGGTGATGTAAGGTTACCTGCCTTGAGCAAAGGGTTGGACTAGAAGAACTCTGAGGACGCTTCTAGCCCTAGCGCTTCTATTGTTCATTATGTGCCAACAAGTGAACCAACAAGTGTAGAGATGAAAATTAACCGAATTGCTCATCTGAGTTCCTCTTTAGTTCATAGCTTTTCTTTCCATGCTGTACTTTAATGTAAGGCTGATGTCTGTTTTGGATAACCATTACAACTTAAATGTAACTCTTTAAAAAGGCGATATTCAGGTGATGCAAAGCTAGCTGTAGCTTTAGACTGTAAGACCTAATGTGCTTAATATGCTGCTGGAGTTTCATAAAGATATCTCTGTATTGTTATTTTTTTTTGGGGGGGGGGTTTGCAAATCCGGTATTTGCCAGTGGTTATCTAGTGTTTCTGATGCATTATATCCACCACAGCAGCCATGTAATGCACACCAGTACTGTTACTATTGTTATTATGGAGAATTTGGGTCAGCGATAAAGTGGGAATGAAGAACTTCCTTTTTTAGCCTTTGTGACCACCAATGTTCTGAAGGCAAATTCAATCAAATAGGAACAATATAATACTTGAAAGCTATGGCTGACTCAGGAGTGCCATTAAGGTCAAGTGAACTTTCCTTCCTTTTCATAGTAACAAATAAGAAACAGGGTTTTTAAAAGGCTAATAAAAGTAGATATTATTTTTTATCAAAGGCAAGACATTACAAGTATTAACTGTTAAGAAGAATAAATGTATTACTGACATTATCCATCATGTTTATTAGAATTAAGGTAGTAGCATAGATTTGAAAATTTGATAGTTGAACTGTTGAAATTTTAGCCTGATTTTTTTGTTTTGCATAACATTTCTGAAAGAAAAATGCCCATACATACCAGGCTAAATCCAATATTTCATGATTAAACTTAGCTACACAATAGGACTGACCTACCTTTGCTCTTCTCTTTCCCTGCATACATCAAATCCTCTATGAGGCTCTCCCAAGTTCTTTGGAGCATATTTGGCACAGAGGAAATTGTTTCAGTTGCAGAAGTGTTTTTGGCATTAGATAATAATGTTTCTGATTCATTGCATCTCTTTCTAAGAGAAAGATTTCAAGTACACATTTAAGCATTTGTTCTTGTGATAGTTACTATAAATTCTGTGTCAATGTTATGAATAACATGAAGATGAACTACCAATATTATCTTATAATCATAGGGTTGAAAGAGAACTTGGAGATCTTCTAATCCAATCTCCTGGCCAGGTCAGAAATCCTTATACCATATGGGGCAAATGGCTGGCTGGTTGTTTCTTGAAAATCTTGAGTGATATAGCACCTACAATTTCAGGAGGCAGCCTGTTGCATAGTTAGGAAACTCTGATATCTTGAACTTGATTCATGTTGGATAGGATAGAATTCTTTATTGGCCAAGTGCAATTGGACATACACGGAATTTCTTTTAGTCATACGCTCTCGGCGCACATAAAAGAAAATATACATTCGTCAAGAATCACAAGGTACAACACTTAATGATAATCATAGGGAACAAATCATTAGGAAACAGTCAATATAAATCTTAAGGATACCAGTAACAAGGTTACAATTATAAGTGGGAGGAGATGGGTGATAGGAACGATGAAAAGATTAATAGTAATGCAGACTTAGTAACTAGTTTGACAGTGTTGAGGGAATTATTTGTTTAGCAGAGTGATGGAGTTCAGGGAAAAAACTGTTCTTGTATCTACTTGTTCTGGTGGGCAGTGCTCTATAGCATCATTTTGAGGTTAGGAGTTGAAACAGTTTATGTCCAGGATGCGAGGGGTCTGTAAATATTTGGATAATTTGAGCTTTCTGAGTTGGCACAGAAAGAACATTCTATGTGGTGCTTTTTTATGACATTTTTGATGTTAGGTGTCCATTTTAGGTCTTAAGATATGGTAGAACCTAAACATTTGACAATACTGTGTTGTCTAGTATTGTAAGAGGTGGTAGTATGGGAGGGTTTCTCCTAAAGTCTACCACCATTTCTATGGTTTTGAGTGTGTTCAATTCCAGTTTGTTCTGGTTGTACCACGAGGCTAGTTGTTCAACCTCCTGCCTCAAATGAGACTGATCACTGTTGTGTCATCTGTGAACTTCATTAGTTTAATGGATGGATCATTAGAGATGCAGACATTGGTATATAGAGAGAAGAGAAATGGGGAGAACACAGAGCCTTGGGAAGGAGCTGTGCTAATTGTATAGGTATCTGATGTGATTCTGCTTAGCTTCACCTGCTGCTTCCTGTCTGTTAGGAAGCTTGTGATCCATTTACAAGTGTGTTCAGGTACCACTAGCTGGTTTAGCTTAGTTAGAAAAATGTCCAGAATGATGGTGTTGAATGCTGAAGTAAAGTCTACAAAGAGGACCCTTGTGTAGGTCTTTGAAGATTCAAGATGTTGTAGGGCAAATCAACATTTGCCATGGTGTGCCAAAATCAGGGGAGAGCAGGGGGGTTGCATGCATGCGTGCTCCCACCCATAATTAATGCCCCCACCCCATATGTGTGTGTGAATCCCCCCATGCTCCCCAAACCTTTGGCACATGGCACAGTGGGCCCAGAAGGCCCATTTTTCACCCTCCCCAGGCTCCAGAGGCTTTCTAGGAGCCTGGGGAGGGTGACAGTGGCCTTCCCCACCCCATTGGAGAACCTCAAGAGGCCGGGAACGGTCCATTTCCTAATTTCTGCTGGGCCTGGAAGGCACGAAAATCAGCTGGCCAGATGCACATGCACACTGGAGCTGAGCTAGGGCAATGCTCACGTGCCCACAGATATGGCACCTGTGCCATAGGTTCGCCATCACGGTTGTAGGATGTAGTACAGACCCATATTAACAGCATCATTAAGAGTTGTCACAGTTAGGAAACTCTGATATCTTGAACTTGATTCAAGTTTGGATTTTACACTATAAAGCTTCCTTCCATTGGATTTTGTCTTACCTTCAGATGTCAGAAAATAAACCAGTTCTCTCTTCCCTGTGATATCCTTTCATGTATCAGAAGTGTCTCTCCTTGTCATTCTCTTCTTTCAACTAACATACCATAGGATTTGACATCAGACAACTTACTGTCTTTGTTTGCCTTCTCTGAACTATTTCTATTTGCTCAGCATCTTTTTGTATGATGATGGCATCCTTTTTAATTCATTTCAAAAGTTTTCCATGAATAGGATCAAGATCTAATACTGAATCAACAAAGGGCATGTATGGTATCAGATCATTATTTGTTGTTCAGACTGGAAGAGATACTTTGATGGCTTAGAGCAGGGATTTCCAACCTTGGCAACTTTAAGACTTGTGGACTTCAACTCTCAGAATTCAACTCTGGGAATTGAAGTCCACAAGTCTTAAAGTTGCCAAGGTTGGAGACTCCCTAGGCTAGAGAATTCTGGAAATTGACGTCCATTCAACTTAAAGTTGCCAAGTGGAAAAACACTGATTTAAATAACCTCCTCTGTGAGGGCATAGCATATTCTGTTCACTGTGTTCTGTGGTTTTTAATTTATGCTAAGAGATATTAAAATTACATTTCCCATTGTAGAAACCTCTAGCTTTCTTTAAGTTCAAGTCTCATCACATGATGAACAACCAGGTGGCCTATATATTTGTTTATGAAGAATTAAATTTCACAAATGGCTCAAATAATATGTATTTACATGATATAAATAATACATTAATGTCATTAAAGGTAAATTACCTTTATAAAAAAGAAAATATTGCATATTACAACTCTATGCAATGTGTCATACATATTGAAATATTTGTAATGTAATATTTATTTTGGAAGGCCTTATTTTATGTAGTGTATCTGAAGTCAGTCTGCAAAATACAGTTGCTTAAGCTGTAACCCTTGAACACTTTTCCAACGTATAACCTATGAAATTTAATGAGTCAATTTACTTTAGACTAGACCTGCATAGATTTGTGCTGTAAAACCTCTAACCCTACTTCTATTACAAAGCTTCACTGAACTCACTGGTACATGCTTCTCAAAGGATAGAAATAGATTTTAGAGGAAACATTTTATTTCAGCAGCATGCAGTATAGGTTTTGATATTTGGAGTCCTTTATATTTGGAGTAGGTGGTGCGATAGCTCAGTGGTTAAAGATGACGAGCTTGTCAGCTGGGAAGCTGACAGTCCGGCTTTGAGATTTGAGCGCTATGCAACGGGGTAAGATCCCATTCTTGTCCCAGCTCCTGCCGACCTAGCATGGGCTTGCAAATGCAAGTAGATAAATAGATACCACTGTGGTGGGAAGATAACAGTGTGTTCTGTGCATGTTGGCCCCGGAAATGTCTTGCTGACTCCTTTGGCTGAGAAACCAACCCCTATAGTTGGAAACAACTGGACAGAGGAAACCTTTAGGTTTACATACATTTGGAGTACAGGACAATAATAATAAAATCAAAGAAAACATTTCTACCAAATATTCAGAGTTTAGAAAATTTTGAGAACAAAACTAAATAGTGGAAACATCATTCATCCAATTAATATCTGAGCAGTCTATTATTCCAGATGCAGCAGGAATGGGTTAAGATGAAACTCAATAATGTGGATTGGAAGATGAGAAACTAATCAAAATGCACCATGCTTTGCAACCAAAAATTGATGTTGATCATCTCTGTTTGCCTAGAGCTTATAGGAGAAACAAACTTTGGAGGAAGAAAAGAATGGCCTGAATGACTACATTAAAAAAGCCAAAAACTCTTATTGAAGAAGTCAATCAAGGAAGGCTCTTGAAACAGCAAAGGTGAAAGCTAAGCATAGAATAGAGACACTAAAAAACAAGCCAATGTTTAGTCAGTACTTGAAAGATATAGAAAGAAAATCCAATAAAAACCCAACATGGGATTGTTTAAGATGTGAAGAAAGAAATGGGAGCTTTTATTATAGTGGCTTAAGAAAAAGCTTTGCTAATTAATTGCATGAAGATGAAAATTCAAACTATGACAAAAAACAGCAAATGTTGCCTTTGTAGTAAAACAATGGATTATTTGATGAGTGGCTACAGTAAAATTTCACAAGCTGATTACAACCAACATCATGACAGAACTGCCAGAATCATTCACTGGAAACATTGCCATTGGTTGGGATTTGAAGGTAGGAAAAACTACTGGGACCATCAAGTTTTGGAAAATGAGCAGGTTAATACCTTTTTGGCCTTTAAGATTCAAACGGAACTGGCAACTTGTTCAAAACAAGCCTGATATAAGAGTAATTGAAAAGAAAGTCTGGTTAATTGTTGTTGCTCTACTGGTTGATACTAGGATTGAGGGGAAAAAAATGGAGAAAAAAATCAAAATACTGGGACTCACAGTTGAAGCTGAATATTTATGAAAATATGAATATTGTATAGCAAGTGCGGTTGGAGCCCTAAAAGCAATATTTAAAGTATTTCCTCAGTATCTTAAAGTATTGAATTATCACACGTAATTTCCTGAAAAAGCTACCCTGCTTGAACCTGTCTATATTCTTAGATGCTGTCTTAATAATTTATAAGTTCTTGGTTTGGACTTGAATTATTAAATTCTACCAGTCCTACATTGTGAATTTAACTGCACATTACAGTTTTTGTTGAAAAGAAGAAAGTATGAGTAGAAGATGTGTCAATTCCAGGAACTGGTAGAATAGAAGACAAATAATTGAAGAAGATCATAAAATGTCAAGATCTGAAAATCAAAATTGAAAGATTATGGCATAAACCAGGTGTGGTGCTCCCAGTTGTTATCAACATACTGGGTGCCATAACAAAAAAAATATTGGATAACAATTAGAAAATATGCACATTGGCAACATTTCCATATGTCAATTACAAAAGGCCACACTTTGGATCTGCACATACAATATGATACGTTGTGACTTCCTGCTTTGTTGGGAAAAACTTGAAAGACAACAGCAGTTAAAAAACTGGTAGCTGTGATTTCATAATTTTGTTTATGTAATAATAAATCACCACCAATCAATTGCAAAAGGCAGCGTTACTTGGAACAGCATACATCTTGTGGCAATACCTTTAATACCATCAAACAACAATATTTGTCTATTGCAGATCTTTAAGAAGGTGTCAATAGGTGGATAGATTTGGATAAAATTCCAAATCCAATCTCATTGGATATCTCACTGACTGTGCAATGAACCATAATCATAGTAATAATTGCACAGGCTGACTACAAATAATACCATGACAATGAGCAACAATGGTGCTTTGGAACAGGAGTCACCAACCTTTCAGGCCTCAGGGATCACTAAATTCATAATTTTAAATCTCGTGGACCACTAATATGATTTTTTTAAAAAAAAGATAAATAGTATTTAGTGCAACATAAAAATGCAAATAATTTTTTTGCGGCCCACTGGTTAGTGACCACTGCTTTGGAATATCTGCTAGAAAAACATTTCCTTGGACTTCCAGTTCAGTTCCAGACTGACTAGTTCAGAAAGCTCTTTCCAGATTTAAACTTTTTGAATTTATAAACAAGGAACTGAGTTTATAAGACTCCTAGATTAGGGGGAATCCTGAAATAATCTTTCATTATGCTCCATACAGTGTTGGTCTTCAAGGAGACTCTGGAGCAGTGCTCCAAAGTAGTTGGGTGAGTTGACCATAAGGTGGGTAGGAGATGGACTGGAGTTATTTTGTTGAAAAAGCAGCCATTTTGGAATTTAGTTTTCAAATGGACAGTAGATTATGCCGTTTACTACTCAAATACTTTATTTAATTAGCTAAAACAGATTCTTTTCATTCATAGCCTGTTACTCCTTTTGAAGATCTTGGGGCATTGTTATTATTAAATGAAGAGAAGGGTTGCTGGAGTTGAGTTAAAATAAAGAACTGTGGACTATTTCTTTCTTTCTAATGTTGATGGGAAAATGTAAAGATTTAAAAAGTTATGGTTTTATTTTGTTATCTTCATGAATTCGCCACCTCTATTTGAGATTGTT
This sequence comes from Calamaria suluensis, assembly GCA_032468135.1. NCBI lineage: Eukaryota > Metazoa > Chordata > Lepidosauria > Squamata > Calamariidae > Calamaria > Calamaria suluensis. Next base: position 12,650 of record JANHFP010001513.1, read on the forward strand.
AGTTATAACCTGCAATTTAGGATTATCTGTTGTGGTTGCCTGAAATCTTCCAATTTTAATGGGTTCTGATTGGCCAAGAGATACCAGCTGATCTAAAAAAAAGATTTATTCTTTGGCCACAAGAGGGAGCAATAAAACAGAAGATGGTGAAGCAACATCAAAGAAATCTAAACCAGATGGAGATTACAAAAAATATTTTTGGAGATGGAGATTGCAAAAGTGAACAACAGTTCACTTTATGAATCAATTATATTCCAAAGATGCCATAAAATAGGAGCAAGATGAACAAATTACTCAAGTAATTGAAAGAAGATGAGTAATCCAGAGATGCAACCAAGTGCAGAAAGTCAAACCACTAAGGCTATTGCACAAGTTGTTGACAATATAAAGAATTTAACTGTAATTTTGAGATGTAAATCTGACACCAACAGTGCCTATTTTGAAGATGGTTTAATTAAAAGACCCCCAATGCATTTGAAAAATGCATTTGCCTGGAACATACTTTGGTTTCAGCAGGTTCTGATCAGTTCTGGAGAACCAGTATTGGAAATTTTGAGTAGTTTGGAGAACTGGCAAATACCACCTTTGACTGGCCCCGACCCCATCTATTCTCTGCTTCCTGAGTCCCAGCTGATCAGGAGGAAATGGGGATTTTGCAGTAACCTTCCCCTGGATTGGGGAGGGAATGGAGATATTACAATATCCTTCTCCTGGACTGGGGTGGGAATGGGGATTTTACAGTATCCTTCCCCTGGAGTGGGGAGGGAATGGATATTTTACAGTACCATGCTACCACGCCATGGTACACCCACCAAGTCACACCCATAGAACTAGTAATAAAAAGTACAGGCCACCACTGGCTTGTAAACAAGAACTGTTGGGACCCCAAGACAAACAAAATAACAGAAAATGAAGTGCTTTAGGACTTTGTAATTCAAATAAACACCTGTCACATAACACCCAAAACAGTTGTCAATAAGAAAGACAAAATGATCTGAACAGCGGACAATACCTGGAGACAGTAGAATAGAAGAGAAAGTACTGGGGAAACATCACAAGATACAAAATAAAAATATAACAACTGTAGCAAAATAAAGCAAAGATAGTACCAATAGTAATAGATGCCTTGTGTGCAATCATCTGGAACACTACTTGAACATCATGGACATTAATAAAATTGCTACCAGTCAATTGCAAGTGGTAGCTCTACTTGGAAATACCTACATCCTGCAATTATAACTTTAATAGGACTCAATGGGTGGATAAAAATGTCACATCTAGTCTAAACATCTGGCTGACCGTGAGTAACAATACAAAATACACACCTACCATTTAATATTTCTGTAATGTAAAAGGCCTGGAAAGTTCCTTATTTCAGTGTTTCAAGTTTTGATCTGCATGTAAAGCGCTCAGTCTGACAACACAGCCCTAGAGTATTCATTTGTCAATTTCAAAGGAAATTGCCGTTATTTCATTTCGAGGGACAGAATATAGCTTGAATGGTTCTCTTTGTAAATCTATTCAGGTTTTGTAGAGATTTATTGATAATTAATTTTTCTACTCAGAAAGCAGGCAATGAATCAAAATATAGATACCGAAGGACCAATGGATGGACCAATATAAAAAGATTTTGAGGATCTAACTACACATAGATCCTGCACGGTTGCATATTATTAATGCCACACACAAGAATTATATTATTTCTTCATTTATTATAGCAAATGTATTATTTCTTATTACTCTTTAAATATATAGATTAATATTTTTCAAACAATTTCTTATAATGTAGAGCCAACCTAAAAGGGATAACAGCTCAGATTATTTCAGTCAGTTTTCAGACTGTTTCTGTATTCCATTTGCAATCTTACTGTCAACTTCTAGACATATTTTATTTAAAGTGGGCAATTCTATAGATCAGTCACTGTACCTCAGTTCAACCACAGTGTTAGTATTGTGGGAAAGACAAAGCTCCAATAAATTGTTTCAAGCTCCTGAAGGTGGGATATTAATCTAATTGTAAACAATGAAACATCTACACAACATCTTCATATTTTACTTATTAGCTCATACATGCATTAATGGGAATCATGTGTTTAGGCAGAGAGGGGTTTAGGAAAGACCTGGAACAGAAGTACAGACTCCAAAGATGCAGTTGTCTCACCTGATGTTTCACATACATGCAATTATTCAAAATTGGAAGGTAACTTTTTATTTTATTCTTATTTTACTTATTTAATTTCTTATTTCCCTTTTTATTAAGGGAATATTATTATATTCCGTTTAATAAAAATTAAAGTTTTTTTAACTTTAAAAATGAGCTTTATTTTTAACCTTTTAATTAGCTCTATGATTCACCTTTGTATACAGGTAGTCCTTGAGTTATGACCACAATTGACCCTAAAATTTCTGTTGCTAAGTGAGACATTTGTTGAGTTTTGCCACAGTTATTAAGTGAATCACTGCAGTTGTTAAATTAGCAACAGCGTTGTTAAGTGAACCTGGCTTCCCCATTGACTTTGCTTGCCAGAAGGTTGTGAACGATTGTAACAAGACTCTGGGATACTGCAACTGTCATAAAATATGAGACAGTTTCCAAGCATCTGAATTATGATCATGTGATGATGGGGATGCTGCAATGGTTGTAAGTGTGGAAAACGGCCATGAGTTCCTTTTTTTAGTGACTGTAACTTTGAACAGTCATTAAACCAATTGCTGTAAGTCGAGGACTACCTATACTTGGTTTCAAAACAGAAGGGAACTTTTCCAGCAGCTGTGTGCATGTCCAGTGTGGGAGATTTAATAGCAAGGAAGCAAACATTTGTTTGTTTCTTTTAAAAATAACATTGCTTGTGTACTCAAAGTGTTTGGCCCATTAATAACTTAGGATAGATTAATTAATGTCATTTGCATTTAATCTGATTCAGCAGATCTCAGTGGAAAAATATCTCAATGGTTATTTCCCAATGGGAAATAAGGGTTTCTTACATTGTTACTAAAGAGCTATACAGATACTGTTGTATGTTAGGAAGGCTTCTTTCATTATCTTAAAGCACAGATAACATGATAAGGTTCAGACAGGGAAATGGCAACTAGGAATCTTTATAGATATGAAATTCTGGAATTTCAGGGATAAAGAAGAGAAACACACCCCAGTGTATCCAGATGACCACTGCTCATAATGAGTACTTGGGAAAAAAATGGGTAGACAGGTGAGGTTCATGGGATCATTTTTAATAAGTTTTAACAAAAATCAATTGTGTGGACACTAACTCTAGTTTCATAAGCTACCTAAACTTACATACAACGTAGAGTTATAACTGTCTGGAACAGCCTACCTGATCCTATTGTTAGTCTCACTAATGCTTTTTCCCTTAAACTGTCTACCATGGACCTTTCACGCTTTTTAAGAGGTCCTTAAGGGGGCATGCATAAGTTCACCTGCGTGCCTACCGTCCCTGTCCTACTGTTCCCATCTAATTGTAATTGTAATAATGAGAAAGAATATTCATGTAGGTCCAGTCTCTATTTGTGTGTTGATTTTCCTTTTTAAACGAGAAAGAAAAGCTGTTGTTCAAAACAGGAAATAGAAGTAATTTCACACAATTGTTTTCAATGATAAGGTACGTTATTAACAATGTTTACTTACTTTAGAGCACCTTCCACAATGGGTGGATTATGACTCCCTTAATATTCATGTAATTGGTATGATTCCTAAAATCCACCCCTTTGGGACTCGCGTTGTAATGGTGTGACTATATGAAGAGCTATATAATGTGCAACCAGTACAAAACAAGTGTGCATTAGGTAGCTGTTATGCTAGAGTGTGGATGCTGCCTGGTACACAATGAGATTAGTAATCCATTTAGCTCAATTCTACTTATGCTGTTGTGAAGCAACTTCCTAGTCAGCATTTCTTTTCCATCCTACCTCAAGAAAAGCTGACTTGAAGCTATTCCCCTTTGACTGTAAAACATTTTGCATTCAAACATGTGCTGTTTGATTATAGTTTTTCCACCCATTTATATCTCATGTAGTACAAGTTACTTAAAATCACTAAAAAACATAATGGCTGTTGAATTTTATCTTGGTACTCACTTTGAGATAGAATTGAAAATGCCAGAATATTGCCTCAGGACTATTGTCGGCTTTTCCTAACTGTGCCGCTTGAAATAAACAAACTAAGCCGGTTTAATGCAAAACCATCTTTGATGGAGAAAAGGTACGTGACTTGGTGTTTTCAGGCCTTTGTGGTTTTAATCTGAACTCATCACATTGTCTTATTTCTGTCTCCTCTACAGGCAGTCCTCAATTTGCAACTGTAATTGAGCTCAGAATTACAGTCATAAGTCATGCTGGTCATTAAGTGGGTCATATGACCAACCCAATTTTATGTCCTTTTTTTTGCAGCAGTTGTTAAGTGAAATAAATGTTGGTTTTCCAGCAAAAAAAATTGTAAATTGTGGCTATGTGAACACAATTCTTCCAATGGCTGTAAATGTGGGCTGAATGCTGAAAATGCAATCACATGACCCTGGGTGTGTGTGGCTGTCAGAACTTTGAATCTGGCGTGAAAGTAACTTTTTGTGGGGTCTGTTGTAACTTTGAACGTTTGCTAAGTAACAGGTTATAAGGTATAGGACAGTGATGGCTAACGTTTTTGCCATTGCATGCCAAAAGTGGGGTGTGGGGCTTGCGCGTCCATGTGCCCACACCCATAATTCAATTTGCCCCAACCTGCCTAGAAAGGCTCTGGAACCTGGGGAGAGTGAAAAACCTGCCTTCCCCATATCCCCAGGCTCTCCAGAGGCTGGAAACAGCCTGTTTCCTGATTTCTGGTGGGCCTGGAAGGCCCAAAAATCAGCTGGCCAGTGCCTGCATGCACATGAGAGCTGAACTAGGGCAATGCTCGCGTGCCCACCGATATGGCTCCGTGTGCTCCCTGTGGCACCCATCCCGTAGGTTCGCCATCACAGGTATAGGATTACCTGTATGATACACTGGGAAACGGTATGTTGAAAGTCACTTGGATTGTGTTTATTAAATATTTCTTTTATCTGAATAAACTTTATAAGCTTTATATTCAACTTCTAGTGCCCAATTTCATCATGGGATCTCCAGGCTGAAAAAATGTACAGTAAGAAAAAAAAAGTGATCTGCAGTGAAAAAAAGTTTGAAAAAGATAAGACTTCCTTGTTTGATCTCCAGCTTTGTGTCAAAAGAATTTAGTTCTAACATTTCTTATCATCCCACAGAAATAGTGAGAACTGAATATTAATTACTCATACTTTTCAGATTTCAAATCAGCTTCTGGTTTTAGTTTAAGAGAAATTCTATGGAAGAGATTGTTGGCTACCACTATCAACATAAGACTTATTTTATTTAATCATATTCTTTACAGTAACATCAGCCGGGGGTTAGATAACAGTGTAAAGATCATTAATTGATTTATTTCTGTAGTCCCTCTACTTTTTAATTTTTATATAAATTCAGTGATCTCATATCTTAACCTAGGTTCATCCATTGGCCAAGTGGCATATTCCATTTTTTCTTGATGTGATGATATAGACATCCTCTTTGCTCAGTCATAGGGCTGAGAATACTCTTAAAAGAACACACACACTACTGAAAACTAGATACTTCTAGCTAATTAATTACAAGAAAATAAGACTATAACCTTTCCTAGGAAAGTAAAATAGCATAATTAGTCAATCAATGACCACAAAATATATAATCCAGACCTTTCACTATTTAGGCATAATCTTTCCTGCAGCTGTGAGATGAGAAGTGCATCTACTTATCTATCTCAAGTGAAAACATAGAGTTATTCCCTATTTAGGATAGATACTATGAGATCCTTTATTTGAAAAGTCTCTGCCCTGTATTCAGCAATTGACTTTGACTTAGAATAACTTCATTGTCACTTTAAATGTACGCTAATCGACATACATTAAAATGAAATTTTGCTGCATACACCTCTAAAAGGGTCACTACCTCCAATGTACACTATATAAACATGACAAAATAAAAACAAAATTATAAATATACCCACATATATTATGACACATAGAAACAACACAGTGTAGTTTGTCTGACCCAGAGGTCCCCAAACTTGGCAGCTTTAAGACTTGTGGACTTCAGCTCCCAGAATTCATCAGCTCTGCTGGAGAACCTCTGGTCTAACCCAGGGGT
>JANHFP010001513.1:18938-29335 GCA_032468135.1 Calamaria suluensis
GCTGTGAATTCTGTTTTCACAGATGAGTCCCAAATAGTTCTAAAGAGTCGTTTGGGATAAGGCTGATAACCCACCTTTATCTCCCTTGACACACTGCCAAAGACCTAATTGGCAAAGCCACAAGGAGTCCAGAATCAAACAGAGCTTCAGACTTTAAACTGAACAGAATTAATAATGTTGCTTCCTGCAAAGGCCCATGTGCCGTTGCTCTTCCTTTATGTCTTATGGGAGGGGCCAATCATCTCCAAGCCTTACTCCCTAGTCGTCCCTTTTGTTTTAACTGTTCTTGCCTTCTGGCAGCTCTGTGCATATGCACACTAGGAACATGCTCTCCCTGTTCCTCTGCCTCTCTGGTGCAAGACTCTTGAAACTCTGGAGTCCGCACATAACTCCCAGATGGCCCTGGCCCCATCTCTGCCTCTGATGCAGAGCCCTCGTCTGAGCCTTTCCCAAACTCCAGGACTGGCCCATGTTCCTCCCCAGTTTCCTCACTGTCCAACTCTGCTGCTAGCTCCGTAGGCTGCTGGCAGACCACAACAAAAACAGTCATGAGTCACTTTTTTTCAGTGACTTCAGTCGCTAAATGAACTATTGAGAGTTGAATATACCTGTATATATACCTGAAGATATAGATTGGATTATACCTGAAGATATAGATTAGATTGTTGAGATAGCAATAGTGAAATAATTTGTGAATCTCTGATGGCATGGTCAGTTTGGATGTGAGCAAGAGCCCAGGAAAAATTTGAAACTGACTTGCTGCATTATGAATGAGTGCTTTGGTTTTTTTAGCATTGTTGACAAATCCCCAATTTCCATTTATGAATAGCTAAATTGTTAATTGTTAGATATTGTACAATATTACATATTTGCTTGTTTGAATCTATCTGAAAACAACATAGTATCCCAATAAACAATTATGTTAATGTTTTTGTGGTATCTTAATTGTGTAGGAGAGCCAGTTTGGTGTAGAGGTTGAGGGCACTGGGATGGAAAATGGAAGCACATGAGTTCTAGTCTTACCTTAGTCTTGAAGCTAACTGCATAATTTTGGGCCAATAACTTTCTCTGATTTGTAGGAAGAAGGCATTGGCAAATCGCTTCCAAAATGTTGGCAAAAACATTGTAGGGACTTGCATCTTATATTGAATATGCAGGACCTGATTTCTCCCCAGGATCTTATACTGCATGTTTTCACTTCTATAATGCTATTTTGCAAGTAGCCTTTGCATTGGAACTTTGGAAAAAAGTTACATTCTATATGTGTCAAGATATTTCTGGGGCATTCATAATGATGGCTGGAAGGATGGAAATTATTGTTCAGAAAGGGCTGTAATGTTACTAAAACAAGAAAACAAGAGTACTGATAATTCCTAGAGCTACTGACTTAAATATAGTGTCACAATGAATTACGTTATGGCACATTTATTTTGTATGAAATGCAAGCCTAAAAGAAATTTAGTGCTGTTACATATTAAAATTATTTTTAATTCTTTCAACAGAAAACGCTATTCAGACAATCTGATGGATGAGGATGAGAAAGACAGGGCAAAGAGGTAAGTGGCCAGTTTTTTGTGAAACATATTTATATATTTAACGAAGCAAAGAACCCGGATAGTACAAAAAAAAGTAGAATCTCCATAATTGTTTTGTGCCATTCTTTTTTGCATTTTTGCATTGAACATGGGTATGTGAGAAATGCAGGATTCTTTCTTTCATACTGTATGTAGTTTTAGGAATTTGAATGTACAACACTAGGGTATACTTTCAGCCAAAGCAGTTTCGTTTTCTTAGCACTTTGTTGTCTTTTAGTTAATTTCATTCTAATGTAAAGAATTAATTTTCTTAAGGACAGATCACAGTAATAAATAAACATGAGTGATTCCATGTCTACTAACAATTTAATTCTGTTCATAGGGCTTCACGTAATAAGTCTGAAAAGAAGAGACGTGACCAGTTCAATGTTCTCATTAAAGAGCTCAGCTCAATGCTTCCCGGAAACACACGTAAAATGGACAAAACAACAGTTCTTGAAAAAGTCATTGGCTTTCTCCAGAAACATCACGGTAATTCTTGTGTTAGCTTTAAAATTAACAATTATTCTATTGATTTGTCTTAATATCCATTGCTTTGTAATTAAGAGTTGAATGCAAATCATTTGCTGCAATAGGTTGCTATTTAGCTGAAAACAACTATTTTCCTTTGAAATCAGTTTGAGATCTTTTAGTTTCCAAGTGCTCTGCTTTGAAACATTTTGTTAACATCAGCGTGTCTAAAACTTAAGATGGGTCAAATTTTACAATCGTTCTATTATTTAGGTTATTTAAGAAATACATTTTAACAAACTCCTGTTTAGCCAATTTGCCAGAAATAAGAATTTAAGCATATATGAACTGTGGGAATTTTGAGAGAGTCCTAGCTAGTCTCATGAAATGCCTGCCTTAATTGTTACTGCAAATAACAGAACCATCATTTCCTAGAAGACATATTGGAAAGGTAGATTTGTTGGAAGTCTAGAATATCAGACACTCTTTTGAATCCACTATTTTTTCCTCTAGCTTCCAATTCTACAAGGCATCTTGGTGATATCAATTCCATATTTACGTATTCCTCAACTTACAATTAGAACTTTGACTGAAATGTCTCTTGCTAAACAATGCAGTTATAAATTACACCCAATTTTACTACCTTTTTTCCAATGGTCATTAAATGGATCACATGTTTGTTAACCAAATCAGGTTCCCTTATTGACTTTCTTTGTCAGAAGACCCTCTGGGAAGTGGGAAAATGGCAGTCATGTGATGCTACATATTTGCTGGTTGCCAAATACCAAATTTTGATCGCAAGACCGCAAGGGTGCTGCAGCATCATAAGTGCAATTCATTCGTAATTCAATTTTTTTTAGTGTCATCAAAAAAGTGTAAAACAAAGTTGTCTTCAGTCTGATTCTATTTACTAGGCTGTTGTTTTAGCAGATATAAATCAGTTGTAGATCTGTAATATAAACTTAAAATTTATACCACAATTTGTCAAATAGGCAAAATAACACAATTAAAACTTAGCTAAAACTAAAACATTGGCACACAAAGCAAAAAGCAGGCAAAATATAGGCATAATGTACTTCACCAGAGTTCCTTGCCTGCAACTCTCCTTTTTTAAAAAAAAGATTCTGAAAATACATTTGATACTTGGTGAAGGACAGAGACATTAATGAAAATAACACTGGCAGTGGCAGTGGGAGTTTGATATCCCCATATAGTTATTTCCCAGTTAGTTAAACTAATTGTACTTAATTAATGAAAATATCAGGATGTGTAAAAATCTGATGGATGCAAAACATGCTGTGTGTAGTCATCATCTTGGAAATACGTGGCTTTTATATAAAGCCAAAATATGAATGATTAATTATAATTGTCTTATATTTACAGTAATTACATTCCAGAGATCCTTCACAAATGATTGGAGACAATATGTTTTTAAAAACTAATAAAAGATAGACAGACAGACAGACAGACAGACAGACAGACAGACAGACAGACAGACAGACAGACAGACTGACTGACTGACTGACTGACTGACTGACTGACTGACTGACTGACTGACTGAGTTCTTTGGAAGATAATATCTTTTCCATGTGTCTTTCAAAATATGTATACTTACCTATGTTATATGTTTAATGTGTATAACAATATGCAGTACACAACAATTATAACAGAATCAAGATCAAATTATCAAAATGAAATAATCAAAATGTAAAGCAATGTCCTAGACCTAGAATATTACCCCATGTGTGTCAGGTATTAATAAACATCCGAAATTTAATTTAAGAAAGTTTTTGCTACTATAACAAACTTCAGGTTTGAAAGGGTGATGGAAGAGAATAAAGATTTGTGTGTGATTTGCTCCTTTAAGGGCAAGTAAAGAAAGAAGGAGACTTTGTATGTTAAAAGTTAAAATTGTACATTGTGGAAACTAAGGGCCACTTTAAATTAATCATTCTGCAATTGAACACAAAATCCTTATCTTTGTAGATCCCTTAAAGAAGTCAAGATAAACGTTAAAAAGTCTTGTAGCAGTTGTGCTGTGAACTAGTCATTAGTAGATTTATAATAAGGTATTTTAATTTGTTTAGAATTTTCAGCGCAGACACAACTTTGTGATATTCATCAGGAATGGAAGCCCTCTTTTCTCAGCAATGAAGAATTCACTCAACTGATGTTGGAGGTGAAAACTGCAATTTTTACAAAACTTGAATATTAATGGTTTGCTAAAGAAGTCCTCTCCAGATATGTTGACTTCAACAGAGTTATTGGTGGTGGCTTGTGAATTGATTAGCATGTCTGGAATATTCCCAGTTTTGAAATATTTAATTGAAGAAATCTGATGACATTCTATAAGATGGGTATTTCAATCTGTAACTATAATTATTGATGGATCTATGTAAAAGCAAAATAACTAAAAAGGCATTCTCTATGCATCCTAAGTAATTATATAAAATGATTGACAAGAGAAAACAAAATATAAACTACATGTAGTCATTGGGTTATAATAGCAACTGGGAAGGAAATTTCTGTCACAATGTAGTCATAATGCACAAATTTACATGACCATATTGGCTGTTTATAGGATACCTATGTGTTTTATAAACTTTTTGGGGCAAGTAGGAATAAATAAATGCTCCAAAGCACTCACATTTTAGCTTGAAGGAGTAGGCAGTTTATAATCCAGGTTTGGAGGTAAATTGTGTACAGACTGCATATAGTTTGCATGTATTTTTGAGCATTTCATAAAATCTCACCAAAATCTCTTCTTCATGTCTCTAGAATTTACATATTTGATTTCTATGCCATATTCAGTGTCTTCTGCAACTTGTTGCTTGCATTTCTCAATAGCAATGCAAGCAACATTTTACTACCTCTTTTAGAGAATTACCACACTTTTTTCTCTATAGGCACTGGATGGGTTTGTTATAGCAGTTACCACTGATGGAAGCATCGTGTATGTTTCTGATAGCATCACACCTCTTCTTGGACACTTGCCGGTGAGTGGTTCAAATACATTCATTTTGTATCTAACTTACCTTGTACTAACACTCTTAAAGGGACTCTTTAAAAAGCCAAAAATACTGTTAAGTGCCATCATGAAATTTACTTTGAGCAATTTAAGAAAAACTAGTAGATGAAATCTTGGAAAGGAAATTTCCCTTTATGTGTGTGCGGTGTCATGATTCATGTGATGGAACTTGCATCAGAATGCCATAATTCTGATAAAATTTATTTGCTCTCCTCTTGTGACTATGTAGAATTTTGAAATCCAAATTTGGAAGCTCTTGAAAAAGAGGCAACATTAGGGAACTGTTGTTATAAACGAATGTGGCAGCTGAGGGTATATGCAAAGATTTGAAAAAACTAAACGTTCTATACTAGGAGTAAAAATGTGATAAAGAAGAGAAGCTGAGATCAGAAATTCTGACAATTACATTACTAAAGGCCCAGACTAGAGAAACTGGAAATATGATTACACAGGAAATTGAGAGATAAGATTTAAAAGAGCATAAAATAAAAATAAGGCAAGGATAAATGCAGTCGCTCAGACTTGTTAGACTTGTCTCAGGAAAGCTAAAGTCCAAAATGACAGAAAAACCCTGAGGCAACCTAACAAAAACAGACTTCTTTGACTGATGCAATGCAGTAAAAAACAAAGGAAGACTTGGTGTGCCAATGTGTTAAAAAAGATATATCAATTATCTCCCTTTTGGCTGTGCCTTCTCCCATTACTTTTCTATACAGGAAAAGTAAAAGTAAGAAGGAACTTACAGCCCAGAATAAGTAAGGAGATGCTACTTCAAGTTTCCAGGCACAGATGCATTAAATCCCAGAGTGATAATGGAGCTTTCTGGAGTTGTTAAGGATTTTTGGAGAACAGGTGAGATGCGAGAAGATTGGATACAAGCAAATGTTCTTATTGTTCATTCAAGAATAAGAGATGGACTTGGAAGTCTGCTGACAATATTAACCAGATTCAGAAAAGTTTAATCATTTCTGAAATTTAGGGAGACTAATCACTATGATCATGAAATCAAATTATCCCTGTTTGGTTCCTGCCTGTGTATAGGATAAAATAGGTTTGATGTAAAAATTAAATGTTTAATGCTTTCAAAATGATTGCAAAGAATGGGTATGTCTATTTTGTATCTTTGTTTTAATACAGTTTTGTCATTTTACAGTCTGAAGTCGTGGATCAAAATTTGTTAAAATTCCTCCCTGAACAAGAACATTCAGATATTTATAAAATATTATCCTCTCATATGCTTCTAATGGATAGTGTTTCATCGGATTATCTAAAATGTGAGTGATTAAAAAAGATTGTAAATAACTTTTTAAGTTGGCTTAAAATATAGCGATCAATGCAAAATTGAATAAGACATTAAATGAAGGAGTTGATTAGCCATTTAAAAGTACCACTTTTAATTTTCAAGTTAAAGATATCTGTAAGCAACATTCACCTGTACAACTCAACACAATTATTATACCTGAAAATGGAATTTATTTCAGCTATATTAATTGTAGTCTTAGTGAAGAAAAAATCATATTTTCATCAGAAATTGGACATGTTCATAAAATATTTTATGATTACATATTGAATTCCTTTAATATGACTGTTCATAAAGTCTCAAAATTTATGTTTCTCTAGTCCAATGATTTTTGAAACAAAATATTACAAGAAAAAGATTATATAGGAAATAGATAAAGATTTCACAATTAGAAGTGTAGATTTTAAAATTTATCTTTATTTTTTAAAATGAGACATTACAAAGACAAGGGAAATGCCTTTTACATTCCATTGTTTTTCATTATCTTTAAGTCTCTCTGTGTGATTTATTTCATAGAATGGTACAGAATGATTGGAAAAGTATTAATATCAATCCAACCCAGATTCATACAAAGCTTCATCAAAACTTTGAGATATGAATCTTGTGCATCACTGAATTCTTTGGGAGTTTTCCTTTACAGTAGTCATATAACTCATAAGAAACTCATAAGTAGTCATATAACTCATAATTAACAAATAATGATTATTTTACTAATGCCTTGTAGTATATTATTTAAATTTCAGGTAATGAGGATTTAGAATTTTACTGCCATCTTCTGCGAGGAAGTCTGAATCCAAAGGATTTTCCAACATATGAATACATAAAATTTGTAGGGAATTTTCTGTCTTACAATCATGGTAAGAATTTTTCAGTTCTATAGGAAGAAACAATGACCATATTTACGTAGTAAAATATAATTCTAAAAAGAAACTATTTTAAAAAGTTTAAAAATACTTAAAAGGTATTAAAAAGATGACTTGCTGACATTCAGTGCTTGGATTAAAAATGTTTCAGAGGTCAGCATTAACATTACTGGCACAACAAAGAATATTTTCTAAAATGCAATTAGCATTTCATAGTTCAGTCTGAAATTCCTAGCATTTTGCTAAGGAAGGAAGAAATATTGAGCTTTATAGGAATTAATTCAAAATGCATATGATTATGACTGGAACTCACCCTGCAGATCAAAACAGATAATCCATTGGCCACATGATCTTCTTTAATAAAACAGTATTTTCTACATGCTGTCAATAATGTCATTCCTCAAGGACATATTTCTTTAATTTGCTTCAGATATCTAACATTCTTTTAACATAATATTTTAAATGCAGGAAAAACAGGCAATTTCTCAGAAAAATACATTAATTCATCTTGTTTGGTGAGCACTTTTGTGTTCAGTTTTTTGAATCTGTCATATTTGTATAACTTAATTACCAGCTCAGTAAAAACTCATTTTCTGATAGCAACAAAAGTAAGCATTCACAGCAAAGTCTAACTATCCTACTTATCTTTTATTCAGTGTCTTACTTTTCTTCCATTCTCTTTCTTCTTAGGTATCATATGTTCTCTGTCTTCCGATCTAGAATGCACAATTTACCATTTTAAAATTATTGGCATCTTTCTATAAGAAATCTTTATCTTCCATTCCCATGTTATGAGAAAAGTAAATATTTCCATGCTACATCTTTTCTCCTTTCTTTACATCAACCATATATTGCCCAATAAACATGCAGTAACTGAAAAACCCCAAGTAAGAGGGCCACAGATATACTTCTTGTTAAATTGCCTTCATATAATTACTGTTATAATTTTCTATAAAGGCATAACTCTTTGCCTTCTAATTTTCTTATCCAGTGCCTCTATCTGACTGTCACAGCTCTGAAGACGCTGTTCCTAGGGGCTACAGAACACCACCAGGAAAACAAATCTGCTTTGTTGCTACTGTTCGGCTGGCCACCCCTCTATTTTTAAAGGCAAGTTTGTCTGTCTTAGAATCTTACCAATAACAGTGGTCCTACTGATATCTAGGATTGTGCATGCCTTGGAAATGATCGAGAAGAAATACTCCACATACAGTAATTTTGTATTGAGAGAATTAGCTCAGTACTTCTTCCTTTTATTAAAGCAGCCTGAAATATGTGACAACATTTTAAAAGTTATGTTACTGGCTAGGAAATTCTGGAACTTGTAATGCCAACCTCCCTACAGAAAACCAAACCAGGGAATGTTCCTGAATGGAAATAAGTATAAATACGAAAAGTGTTAAAAGTAAATGAAGTTATTATCTGCAGATACTATTTCCAATCAAATTGTGAACATTGTTTGGATTTTTATCTTGGAAATTAATTTCTTCTAATGTATGTCACTGCAATTAATTAAGTCTTTTGTCTAATATTTTTTGCATGTATAGTCAAAAACAGAAATTAGCCAAGTCTGCAAAAAATAAATAAAAATAAAAGGTTTTTTTTAATGCAATGCATTAAAATGCAATACATTAATTAGGCCAAAACACAGGATCTAATTATTAAGGAATAAAGTTCCTATTGGAGAATAATCTTTACTTGATCATCATGTATAGTAAGACATTCTTCATGCATTCAATCAACTCTTTTAATTTTAGCTGAGCTAAGTTGTATACCATAAAAGAAAAGGGATTGTGTCGGCTTTTATCTTCTACAGTGTCTGCTAGGTTGTGGTGTATGTGTGTGTGTGTAAGTGCTTTAGTTAAGCATATTTGGCATGCTGTAAACAGGATGCAAACCTAGAATACCTTATGCTTCACAATGGAATGTCTTCTTTTGTTGCTCTTGAGTCTTTATTCCTGTCAATATAACACTGACCAATAACATCTAGTCTTCTTTTCAGAAATCATAAAGCATTAATAATCTCCCCAAATAAACATATTTTCATCAATTAAAACTAATAAACCAGGCAGAGTAACTAGAATATATATAGATATATACACACACCTATATATATATTGTACATAACAGTAGTTGGATTTTTTAGCCTTTTATTTTCATTCTTACCTGTGCTTTAAGGAATGGATGGAATGGGGTGGGTGGGGAGGCACTACTGCCACTTAACGTAATTTAATTCTAATGTAGGAAATGTGCATAGTTGAAGAAACTTTAGAGGAATTCACTTCAAGACACAGTTTGGAATGGAAATTTTTATTTCTGGATCACAGGTTAGTATAAATCTCTCCCCTGATTGTTGTTGTTGATATTAATTCTGTTTTATAAAATAGTTTGTTCTATATTTGTTCTATAAATAATTGAATAATGGCATATGTTATTAAAATAATCACTAAATAAAATACTTGTTAGTCAACATTAATAATTTTTTTGTAATTTTGGAAGTATATGATGATATTGAACGAGCTATTTGTATGTGCTGATATAAAGTGGAATATACGGTTTATTGTAAGAAAATAAACTAATGTGGTTGTATTGGACTTTTAAGTCAGACAATATGCAGAATATATATACTGTATTCCTAAAGTTCATGCAAAAACTAGAATCAAGAAAAAATTAAAAACAATATAATTCTGTATTCATAAGGGTATATTTCCTTAAATAAACAAAGAAATCACACAATTGAATTTTCCAAGGTAACATAATTAGGGAAAACATGGGACCAAGTATTTGCTACTTAAGCTTACTCATATAAGTAGCCTGTTTTTCAAAAGCTGCTCTTTAGAATTGGGCACCCTCCAAAATTGTATTCTTTTATTTATTTTGAACATTTATAAGGTTGCCAATTGGGTAGGCAGAAAATGATACAAAAGATTTGCCAGAGGAAGCCAGATTGCAAAAAAAAATTAGCTCCCACTTTAATTTTGATTAATTATAACTTTAAGAGATAGCTATCAGATTCTACCAGTACTTTCCCCAATCTTTTGTAGTAGTGTTGCCTAACTATTTACATTATTTTTTCCTTACCATTATATATATATATATATATATGTTTTCGTAGATTTTCACGGTCATAAGTATGTAAATTTGTGTATTCTCGGGTTTCT
>JANHFP010001513.1:48401-58902 GCA_032468135.1 Calamaria suluensis
TTTGCCAACTTTTCGCCGGGAGCTAAAAACATACCTCTTTCGACTTGCTGGCCTGGGTTAGTTTTTAATTGGGTTTTTAATAATTTGACTGTTTATATTTAATTGGTATTTTAACAAATTTTAATCAAAATTTTTAATCAAATTTAAAATGAAATAGCCATTGAATTGTTTAATAACTGTTTTAATTTTTGTCTTCTTGGATTTTTAAATTGATTATGGCTGTACACCGCCCCGAGTCCGCAAGGAGAGGGGCGGTATAAAAATTGAAATCAATCAATCAATCAATCAATCAATCAATCAATAACCTGACATGGCTTCACACAATCTAATTCACTCAACTGTCTCTATCTTGCTAGATCTGTATATATTGTACTTCCCTTGCAGAAGGCATTTAGACAAAATTTGGGGTAATATTCTTCTTTTACAAACTTTGCTATTTATTGGGTAATAGGAACAAAAATTGTTAGTCTATGCAAAAATGTTAGTCTAGCAGCAAATCAGTCGGAAGCAGTTGTGTAAATTTCACGGCAGGGTCTTAAAACAGGAATTACTTAACATGTAACAATAATAATGTGACTGATGAAATTCCAGACATTATGTCTGTTATTGGGGTTTGCTATAATTCACATCGGACAGCTGTATTTTTAATAAACTGTAAAATACTGTGCATATTTCTGTTGTGATTAAATAAATATATCCAATTAGCTTGCTTTTTGTAAATGCATGAAAAAGAAAAAATGAAGTAGGAAGGGAAAAAAAACCTCTGGGACTAGTCACTAGAGTATATTTTAATTCCTGTTCCAAATGACAGACTAATTTGGCCTTCCTACCATTTGTATGAAAAAAAAAACCTTAGTTTAACATTCTACCAATGTGGAGTTCATAATTAGTATTTTCTAGGAATATTCCAGAAAAACTCCATATGATATGAGAATATGATTGTGAGGGTGGTGTCATCTTTCAAATCTTAACTCATACACCTATCTTGAAGCTATGACTCACGCCAATGAAGGTCATATATGACTTTGGAGCAGCTAAACTCTGAATCAGGGAATCTAAATAAAACTCAGCTGTTAATTCAGATCTCAGTAAGCAAAAGTATGTTGAAATATTAAACACTGAGGGAAGAGTCCCACAAAAATCCGTCAAATTAAGCTGTAATTTATTTTTACCCATTGTAGCCTACTTTGCTATTTTCTGGATAAGAAAATTATAAAGCTGCAAACATCTATGCCGTGCACCTTGACCCATGTAAATAGATTGGAAGAATGGGAAGCGATAATGAAGTGGAGAAATCAAGGGGACAGTTGCCACTTTCACTATAGGTGCATGCAAAACCAAAATGAGATGAGTCAACATTCCAGTTAGTTCACTGTATGAAGCCCTAAAGATGGATAAACAGATGTTCAACAGTAGACTGTAAATCAAAAGAATTTACAGAAGATGATGCTTATCCTTTCTAATTCAGGTAGGTTAATATTTTCATCTTCATAATTAGGATAAGGGTTTTCTTCTTTCTCTTTTATTTTTGCCAAGAAACCTATTGCTTGTATATTTTTCAAACTTGGCAACTTTAAGATATGTGGACTTCAACTCTCAATCTTCAGACAGACAAGACTAAGAAAACAGAAAGTCTTAATTTTTTAGCCTTACTGACCCAATTCCTCCTAGTATTATTACATTAGTAAGTTTTCCTGCCAAATTTTCTTTTCATTATTGTGCCTGAGTTATGTTGTTTTTGGCAGGATTTTGCTATTTTGCAATGCCAAACAATTTGTTGCTAGCTCCTACTTTGTTTTCTTCAACTTTTCAGTTAAAGAAATTATAGTCTATGAAATATAGAACATAATAGATTGATGAATTTGCTATTGATTCTTATTTAGTATAAATTATGTATTCAAAATTTGAAGTCAGAGAGAATTCTATCAGAGTTTGTCTGGTAATTCAAAAATAAACTGATAGGGAAAAAAGTTTACTAAAAACGTATCGTCCAATGAAACAGCATATTTTCCATATTAAACTGCTTTGAAAATCATATTAATCACACAGCAATAGTGAAGACAGAGATATGGATCCAAAAATAAGTTAAAATAGATATTTAGCCCTAGCAACACATCAGATTTTATTTAATTTCTAGGAAAATCATATATAAATGTTTGCAATATTAAATACATACATGATATTAGCATTAATGCTAACAAGGAACAAATGGTTAAATAAGTAGAAGTTGTAGGAATCTTGAGAGATTTTGCAATTTTACAATTCACTATACTATACAGCAGACAGGGCAGACAGAGTTCAATTTCGATAAAACTGACTTCAAAAAGCTAAAAAGGAAAAATCCTGAAAATGAAATAAAGGCGGCCCAACCACAAGAAAGAAACATTGAAGATATCTGGTGAATCTGGTATAGTTGCATAAAGTGCTTATTGCCTAAATGAGAAACACATATAAAAAAACACTTTTAAAAATAGAAAGGGGCATATAACTAAAAGAAGATTGTAAGGGAATAGCCCAAATCTGTAGGGATAAAGCCTGGAAGGCTAGGGGTCAGAAAGACTGCAATGAAAAAGCATTATATTAAAATTATATTAATATATACAAACAAGAGGAAAGTAAAGGAAGCAGTGCTGCTTAGAGAAGATAGAGGTTGTTGGCAACAGGGACAAAGCATTACTACTCCATTCCTATTTTGCACCTCCCTTTTCACAACAAGAAAAAGTGGTCCAACCTGTGAGAAGCTGCATCCTCGTAGGTAGTAGACAGAAGATAGGCTCAAGGCCTTCAAGTGCAAGAAATGCAAAGTTCTTCACATAGTAGCAAGTTCAAGATAAATTAAATAAGCATTAAATAAGCTACTAAAGATGGAATTTTTTTGAGAGCCTTCTCCTGATTTTTTAATGCCATCTTAATTTTAATTGGTTTTCTATGTTTCATGTGAGGGACATGGTAGCTCAGCGGATAAGACAGCTGAGCTTGTTGTTTGGAAGGCCGGCAGTTCAGTGGTTTGAATCCCTAGTGCCGTGTAATGTGGTGAGCTCCCGTTACTTGTCCCAGCTTCTGCCAACCTAGCAGTTTTGAAACCATGTAAAAATGCAAGTAGAAAAAATAGGTACCACCTTTGGTGGGAAGGTAACAGCGTTCCGTACGCCTTTGGCATTTAGTCATGCCGGCCACATGACCACGGAGACGTCTTTGGACAACGCTGGCTCTTCGGCTTTGAAACGGAGATGAGCACTGCCCCCTAGAGTAGGACACGATTAGCACATATGTGTGAGGGAAACCTTTACCTTTACCTTAGGATAATACAGGTTGTCCTTAGTTAACAACAACTTGTTCAGCGATCGTTCAAAGTTGCAGTGGCACTGAATGAGTGATAGACTGAATACCAGCCTCCTTATGGTCAGGTGACTGTGATCTGAGCATTTGGCTGGCACTTATGGTAGTTGCAGCATTTCCCAGTCACATGATGCAACTTTCCTTGCTGGCTTCTCCCAAGAAAATTCAATGGGAAAGCCTGCAGAGAAAGTTGGACGTTGGTTCTGCAAGTTTTTCTCCAGGGATCTCACACACTTCATGCTACAACATCCCCTCTCCAGACCCATGCACTTTTGCAGCACTGCAGCACCTCCTCCCCAGCCTGCATGTACTTGTGCAATGCCAGAGCATTCCAACTCACTTTGGAGTACTTGTTCACCCTTTGACCACTCAGTACTTGCAACTTCCAGCCAGCTTCCCCATTGACTTTGGTTATAGAAAGCCTGCAGGAATTTGCAAATCATAATCACATGACATTCTTGCTTAATGATTCATGATTTTTAACAATGGCAACAGGGACGGCCAGGATTACTCTCACTAAGCAATGTGGTCATGTAATACCATGCTTTATGACTGCAGTGCTTAGCAATAGAAATTCTGATCCCAATTACCATTGTTAAGTGAAGACTACTTGTAGGTTTAATCAAATTGTATTGATTTTTCTATTTAATGCTTATTAAGGTCATGGTCAAAACACTCTCTGTTCCAACTATGTTGCTATGGATGCAAAATAGCTTGTTGCTACAAATGGTTTAAGTTTCTCAAAATGTAGAATCACAGCAACCTTGCTCTTTGATAAGTTTTAGTTACTGGATAGTTCCTGTATATACCATAGCAAGCTGAAACCTTGCTGACTTTTGTTGGCTAGCAAGATAGCTTTCCCAAGGTGCCACAGGATCTTGGATCATATCTGGCATAATTTCTTCAAAACAAAGGAAATATAATTGAGATTATCTATGTGGTTCTGGACAGCCGTTTCTCATGAGCAGACTACCTCGTTTCCCCAAAAATAAGATCCTGACTTATATTTTTTTGAACCCTGAAATAAGCGCTTGGCCTTATTGCCATGCACTCAAAAGCCCAATTGGGTTTATTGTCAGAGGATGTCTTATTTTGGGGAAAACGGTATGGAAACGGCTGTTTTACTTATTGATATAAAGGAAATCTGTCAGTTTTGAAGGATTTTTGCTTTGAAACACAGATGAGCAGCACACTACCTCTGAGACTTTTTGTTAAAACTTTTGTTTAACTTTTGTTAAAAAATAATTAGAAAAATTAGAAAAGATGCATACGAAAACGTATTCAATCATGGTTAATAGAAGAAAATAGTTATTTGGTTGCCCTTATTGGACTTTTGCTGACAGATGGATTTACAGTACCATTTGGATCTTATTTTCTCTAAGAGATGGGACACGGGGAGAAGAGATATTATGTTTTACTTAGAGATAGTGGTCAATTATTAAAATTATTTTTACCTGATGGGATGAAGGATGAATTAATTTCTTTTTTCTTTCTCTTTCTCCTTTTTTTTAAAGTATATGACTCCCTTTTTATATTTTTCTGTTTGTATTTTTTGTAGTTTGTATTGACTTTTATTCTCTTCATGTATAATTCTTAATAAAATTATTTGAAAAAAAGAATCTTATGCCCAATAATCTGTAATCAATAAAATTATTTTGAAAATGTTTTTCCCTTGCCTGAACTATTCTCTTCATGTTCACTTGACACCCACTTTATGAATTGGATTTACTTCTTCCTATGTAACAAATCAGAGTAGATTACTATTACTATAAACCTACCTCTTTAGGCTTGCCGGCCTGGGCTAGTTTTAATGGGGTTAGCTTTTAATCGGGTTTTTAAACTATTTTATAGATTTTATGGGTTTTGAAATTTTTAATGTCAGCCTTTTATAATGATCTTAGATTTTAAATTGAATTTGTGTAGTATTGTTATGGTTTTAATTAAGGCTGTAAACCGCCCCGAGTCTACGGAGAGGGGCGGTATATAAATATGATAAAATAAATAAATAAATAAATAAATAACACAGTCAGCGGTGGTTTACTACGGTTCGCACTAGTTTGGGAGAACCAGTAGCAATAATTTGTTGTCGGTTGACAAACCGGTAGAGATGGTTGGCTGGCCACGCCCCTGAACTA
Organism: Calamaria suluensis; assembly: GCA_032468135.1. NCBI lineage: Eukaryota > Metazoa > Chordata > Lepidosauria > Squamata > Calamariidae > Calamaria > Calamaria suluensis. Next base: position 53,876 of record JANHFP010001513.1, read on the forward strand.
GTCCCCGCTTGCCCCAGCCACCATGTTCATCATCGCCATGTTCTTTGCACATGCATATCCCATTGCCTTACAAGTCCATTTGGGTGCGCAGGTGTGAAGATCATGATGACAGCAGCAGCTTATTCTGGCGGTACTTTTTTGCGGCCTGAAGCCAGTTGCCTCAGCCACAAAACGACTTTCAAAGAGGCTTCTTTGCCAGCTGGTTTCCAGCAGCGGCAGCTGACTAGGAGCTGCTAAAAACATAGGTCAGCTTGCCTTCTGGACTCGACCAGCCACTGTGGAAGGTAAGTAGCTAGAACAAACAGGTGGTGGTGGTGGAGGAAGTGGGGTTAGGGCTGGAGCAGCTAAAGGAGGGGAAATTGAGACAACTGGCGAAGGGAGGGTGGGAATAGATAGGTGGAAATGGCAAATTTTTTCCTCATTTCCTGTGGGCGTGGCTAGGTGGGTCATGTGACTGCATGGGCATGAGTGATATAAAGTTAGCCATGCCCACTCAGTTACATTCTCCCACCTAGCTACGCCCAAAGAACTGGTAGCAAACACAGTGGTTCTCAATTTGTGGTTTGAGGAGCATTTAAAGGGGGTTGTGATCCTGCTGTAACACATTCTATATGGGGCTGCCCGTAAAGAGCATCAGGAAGATTCAGCTGGTGCAGAACTGTTGGCAGTTTATGTGTGGCTACAAGATGGCAAACATCACATCTCTGCTCCTTAAACTGTACTTAAGGGTGGAGGGGAAGCTTATCTGGATACGAAGGGATACATGCTTATCTGGAAACAAGCCACATTAAAACTTGTAAAAAAATCACTTCTGAGTAGGTTTACAAAGAAGAAACTGATACAATTTTTGTTTATTCAATTTATATGCCACCCATCTCACTATTACAGCAGCCTGGACAGTTACAGAATAGCATTGCCTACTTCAAAGTGCTTTGCAAGGAAAAAGCATATGGAAGTACTAATCTTTATTTGTAAAAAAACATACAGGGGAGGTATTTGTAATGGATACTGCTCCTCATTTAGGTTGGTTTTATTTCATGGATTCTATCTGCTTCACCTTCAACTGTCAACATTGGAATATGGTTCTTGAAATTTTACTCAATGTAAAGTTTTTCCATTTCTACTGTAAACACACAATAAACAAATAATTAGTCTCCGAAAGACAGAATATGTATTGGGTATAAAATATTTGTGTGTGTGTGTGTGTTTGTGGAGGTACCTGGTTATCCAAATATGGGAGGGAGCAATGTAGCTCCCTTTTGCCCTTCAGCTCATCTTAAGAGACTATCCAGGCAGAATTTAGGGACAACAGTGTGCCATATATATGTTGTTAATTGTTTTTGGTGGTATTTTAAAATTAAGGGAGACTAGTATAAGGGAAACTAAGGGAGACTAGTCAAATTATTATTTGTAGGTGTTCTTCCTGCTGTGGATTACCAAGAAAAATGGAAATTAGACTATATTCCTGCTTAATAAACTACCAGGCAAAAGACCATGTGGTGGCATACATAATTACATTATTATATAGTAGTATATTTTCCTCAGCATTAAATTACATTTCCTCAATATTACATTTTCCTCAGCACCTCATTATTATTCCAGCTGGCTGACCTATGGCAGTTAAAAGTCCCGAATATCTGGGAATTCCCAGATAGATTTATCTCTTATTTAAAATTTTGATTTCTTCTCAGGCAGGCTTTTTCTTTCCAATTGCAAAAGACTGCAATATCCCACACTAAGCCATTTCTTTTATTCCCCAAAATGGGAAATCGGACAGAACAGTTGAAGATTGAGAAGCAGCACGGAGACTAGAGAATAAAAATGCAGATTTACATATGCAATTGTTTTGGGCCCTCTTAGTTCCTCTTTTCTCACCAAACCTCAATCAAGAATTACTGAATGGGAGGATACCCTCTACATCAGGAATCTCCAACCTTGGCCACTTTAAGCCTGGAGGACTTCGACTCCCAGAATTCCCCAGCCAGGCTTAAAGTGGCCATGGTTGGAGATCCCTGCTATGTACCTTTTATTGTTTTAAGAATATTTAAAAGCCAATTGCGTCTTTTCCCTTAGCAAAAACACAGTTGCTGCCGTAACTCCAGTACTAGTGTATCCTTTTTTTCTTTTCACTGTCTCTTAGGAACATTTACAATTTCCACCTAACTAAACCGCGGAAAGCAAAAAAGATGGACAAAACTGTCTCCCGACCAAACAACCCAGCCCTCAACGTCCGTCTTCTAACCCGGAAGCTAACCATTCCTTCCGTTGCTCTTTTTCGAGCTCTATGATACTTCCGGTTTCCTTGATTTCCTCCCATAATTCCTGTGGCTCTTCCTTTCCGAGCTCCTCCTAAGCAGGGTGAGTAGCCGTAATGCGGGTTTTGGTTGTTATCCGATTCCATCCGTAGCGGTGGGCCCTTTTAGGATCGGGGCTGTGAGCCATCCCGGCTGTTGGAATGATGTCCGTCACGGAGGGCTGCATATTTTCGCGCTGACGTTGAAAGATTCCCCATAAGTGCCCTAAACGTTTGGTGTTTTTTCCCCTCGTAGTGCCGGCCTGCACGCAGGGCCGTTTCCCTTGAATGCGTGAAAATAGAGATGATTACAAGCAATAGTAATGATTAATAATAATAAAACAGGTTGGGAAGCAGATATTGATCTATAATATATGTGTCTCCCGGAAGATACATTGAAAGTGTCAAAAATCCCAGGCTGTGTAAGCGACATCTTTTTGTCCATCTAATGCTTTTGGCATGGACAAAAGTATGATTCTCATCTTTAGAACTAATCAATAAAACTGCATTCAAAAGTTTTAAACTCATCGCCCTAATATGAATCGTGAATTAGTGCATTCTTATCCGTAAACTCCTTCGTAGCGATAATCACTTCCTTGATGCATGTTTCTCCAAAGCACCAGCCATTTGTGCTCTCTTGTTAGTTGGGAAGTCGTATCCGACCCATCGCGACTCCATGGACAACGTTCCTCCAGGCCTTCCTGTCCTCCACCATCCTCTGGAGTCAACCTAAGCTCACGCCTACTGCTTCAGTGACTCCCTCCAGCCACCTCCTCTGTCATCCCCTTCTTTGGCCCTCAATCTTTCCCAGCATCAGGCTCTTCTCCAGGGAGACCTCTTCATTAGGTGGCCAAAGTATTTGAGTTTCACATTCAGGATCTGGCTTTCTAAAGAGCAGTCAGGGCTGATCTTTAGGACTGACAGGTTGGATGGTCCAAGGAAGTCTTCTCCAGCATCAAAGATCAAAGGCCTCTATTCTTTGCGGCTCAGCCTTTCTTATGGTCCAACTTGCACAGCCATACATTGCAACTGGAAAAAACATAGCCTTGAGTTTACGCACTTTTGTTGGCAGGGTGATGTCTCTGCTTTTTAGGATGCTGTCTAGATTTGCCATAGCTTTCCTCTCCAGGAGCAAACGTCTTTTAATTTATTGGGTGCAGATCCCATCTGCAATGATCTTGGAGCCCAGGAAAATAAAATCTCTCACTACCTCCATTTCTTCCCCAATGTGTTCTCTAGGTGTTGTGTAAACAGCCCAAAATGTGCTATGTAGTAAACATAAGTAAATTCTTAAGTTTTTTTTTATGCTTTAACCCCAACTGATACTCTACATATTGTAGCTGTAGAGAACTGCACCTTTGAATGCTTTGTTTGCTATTCTAAAGTTTTGTTGAGGTAGCATTTCTTGTGTTGTATTTGGGGTCCATTGTATATGCCAATTATCAATTGTATCTTAGTTGCAACACTGTTTTTGATAGAATGTAACTCAAGATTTGAAGGGTCTGAATGTGGTATTGTGACAGAGACTGCAATGCACATTGTTAAGGTTTCTAAACTTATTTTGCCATTATTTTTAGTCCTATATCTGTATTTCATATTGTTAATGGATGAGCTCCCATCAATTTGTCCCAGCTCCTGCCCACCCAGCATTCTGATAGCGTGCAAAATGCAAGTACATAAATAAGCAAATCCTTTCAACCTGGAACGTAGTAGTTGCATACTTCATATTCTAATGAAATAATTGTATAATTAGTATAGATGAAAGTATATCAGACAAAAACTGCCTTTACACTTGTTCAAAAGGAATGTTGCCCAAAACTGCTTTTGAGCAGTTTGGGATCAAAATTTGGGATCAGATTTTATAGATGAGAAATGATTGCAAAAACAAGAATAATCCCATTACATATTCTGCTAACACAAGCTAACTGTTTGGAGTTAATTGAATAGTGAACATTATTCATTATTAAATAATTAGATTCACTTTTATCAATAGAAGTGAAAGAACTGTTTTTAATCTATATATGCATTGTGTGAAACTTGATGTTATGCTGTTCTACAAAATTCTATGTACAATAGTCTATTTTTGTTGCATATTATGAATAGATGGCCCCTGCAAAGAAAGGTGGTGAAAAGAAGAAAGGCCGATCAGCCATCAATGAGGTGGTTACTCGAGAGTATACTATAAATATTCACAAAAGGATCCATGGCGTGTGAGTGGATTTTCCTCTATTGGAATTTTGATCAGATTATTTTAATTTTCAACATTATGTTAATTTTAATATAGCTTTAATTTTTTTAAAAATTCAGAACTAGAACAGTGATTGCTAAGGTTAGTTCATAAGATGTATTTATTGGATTTATTTGAAAAGAAATAAGAATGTAGAATGGCCCAGATGTTAGAAGCTTAGACCCACAGCGCCAGAGCTTCTTAAATTTGCCCTTTTTTGCTCTAAAATACCTGTTTAGATCGCTAAAGTTCCTGAATTTTCCTTCCACAAATTGTTTCTAAAACATACCAAAGTATCGTTGTCATAATGCATGTGCCTAGATTCTGTATACCTATATTAAAGATTTGCCGGAACCTGATGAACAATCCATTATAACCATTGTATAATGCATTTAGTGCATTCATTGTACAATGAATGCACTAAATTTATTTTATTTTATTTATTATCAAATTTATATACCGCCCCTCTCCTCGCGGACTCGGGGCGGTGTACAGCCATAATATTAA
>JANHFP010001513.1:59002-72317 GCA_032468135.1 Calamaria suluensis
ATGCTTTGAAACCTGGCGGGCACATGTCAACCAGAGGGATACCTCCCTCCGGGCCCAGCCAGGTTTCGGTGACCCCAGCCAGGTCCGGGCCCTCTTCCTTGATCAGATCATTGATCAGGGGGGCCTTGTTTATTACAGACCTGGCGTTGCACAACATCAGCCGGGATACCTGGGCCTGATTTGCCTCACAACCAGTTCTACAAGAAAGGCCTTGAGGGTCGGAACACGGCACCGCTACTAACCAGCGGGGCCGTGGTCCCTTAGATGGATTTGGCCCTCTGCCTCTCGCATACCTGCCCCTCCCCATCACGGTACATACCTTGCAGGACTCCGAACCCTCTGGACGTCTGCATTGGTCTTCTTCTTCTCCGCCGCTGGTCTTTCCCCCCTCCCCTTAATTAGGTCTCCCCCCAGACCATCCCTCCCTAACCCCTTTAAGAATTTTGTTAAAAATTTTCTTAGTTCATATTTTTGCCCTTTCAAATTTTCCTTATTCCCCTTCTGCCCCCACACCACTCTCTTGACCTTGTGTCCTTCATCGAGGGTGTGTGGGGCAGGGGCCAGGGGCCAACCTAGGGAAGGGGGGGCATCCCCTAGGGTCCGTAATGTCCCGGGAGAGTAGCAAAGTCTTGTTTTTGAAATGAGGTCAATTCTTTAAGATCCAGGTGGGGTCCTCCGACGGACAGGGACCAGCAGGATAGCAGCAAAGGGAGTGGTGATGTTAATTTAGCCAGGGAGGGTCAGATGAATAAGTCCCCCTCCCTGGCCTTCTCCAGTTCCTCAGAGTCTAAAATAGTTCCAACCATTTCTCACGTCGTGTCCTCCTCCTTGCCCCCTCTCTCACAGGGGGCAATGGCAACGACGGTATCAGTAGCAGCAGCAACAGGGCAGCAAGGGAGGAGCTCAGCTGGGTGGCGGTGGTGGCGACAACCGCCATAAGTTGATCCGGCCAAAGAGGGGCTCAAACCAGCTCATCCTCCCTGGTCTCCTCCAGCTCCAGCTGGGCAGCGATGGAATTTTGTCCGCCATAGAGGGAAGGGGGGAGGCAAAAACAAACTCATCCCCCTTACCCTCCTACAGCTCCCAGCAGCTCTTCCGAGCCCTTCGCAACTCCCAGGGCTTTCATACAACTCCCCCCCCCAGCTGACGACAGTCTTTTTCCCCGCTGCCTCCTCTCTCACCGGGAGCAGCGGTTGTAACGACGGCGTCAGCAGCTGCATCTGGATGCCCTCAGCGCCTCTCCCAGGGGATTCCGAAGGTCAAAGCCGCCAATTTGTCTTCCTCCCCCGCCGCCCCCTCTCTCACCAGGAGCGGCGGCCTTTGAAAAACAGCAGCGGCTTTGTGGATGGAAAAACTTCTTCAGCGTCTCACCTCATCGGGAGACGCCAAAGGCAGGAGCCGCCAAGTCATGTCCTCCCCCCGCCGCCCCTTCTCTCACCAGGAGCGGCGGTTACGGAAGCAGCAGAGGCAGCTCCATAGCTGGAACCTCTTCTTCGGAGTCTCCTTCTGCTGGGAGACGCCAGGCCAAGGCTGAAACCGCCAACTCACCTCCTCCCCGCCGCCCCCTCTCTCACCCGGCGCGGCGGTTATGGAGGCTATGGCGGCGATGGCGGTGGCGACAGCAGCGGCTACATGATCTTCGGCGTCTCTCTAACATAGAGACGCCAGAGGCTGGAGAGGAGCTGGAGAGCCCCTAAAGCCCATCTTTTGATATTGTCATCCTGTTGTGTTTTATTACCTGATAACTACAGACCTTCACTACAGGACTAATATTAAATTATATCTTAGTCTGTGATATTGTTTACATGTAACTGATAGGCTGCCAAATTATCATTTCAGCAGAATTTTATTCTTATTATTTTATTTTAGAACTTTTCAGTAGATGCTCATTTTTAATTTACTGGTCTTGACTGTAATAAATATTTGATCATGCCAAAAGTATGTAATAGTGAATGTAATAGTTTTTTTTAAATAGAGGTTTATATATTTATTTCCATTATATTCAGGCTGTACAAACATTTTCAAAAACTGACTGGATGTATTAGATCAATGAAGCACCTTTCACAGCTTTAAAGCAGCTGTGTCTCAGGATATATAATTGCTTCAAAGTCTTCTTCTACTTTGTGGGTGTGAAGGCAGCTGTGTGCATTCAGTGAAAATATTGAATGTGTGTATTCACACGTATAGCTGTGTGAAAAGATGTACGAAACATTCCTTTGAATGTGCATACCTTTTATATTATTTAAACCTGATGTGAAAATATAAAAGCAGAACCTCTGACTTGAAGGCACAGTCTTTACTTATTTTTCTATTCTTAGGGGCTTCAAGAAACGGGCTCCTCGTGCTCTTAAGGAGATTCGAAAATTTGCCATGAAGGAAATGGGTACTCCTGATGTACGCATTGATACCCGTTTGAACAAGGCTGTCTGGACAAAAGGAATAAGGTATCATCAGATTGTTTCTTTGATCGAGGTGCTCTCCCGTTCTTTGTTCACTGCAAAGGAATACTTGGTGTTTGCACAAGTAAGACTGTGTATGATGAGAGGCTAGTGTAGTATTTGAATACATTCAACTACTAAACTGGCTGATGGAATTTTTTTAGAACTCGTAAGGAAGAAAGCCATGGCCAACCACTTCTAAAAAAGAAAACCTTACCAAGAAAACAAACTTATCCAGAGTCTCTGAACGTTGCACAAGATTAAAGAGAGAAAATGAAAATACACTTGTTGTATTTGTTGGTTTGTGTCATCACTTTCACATAAATGCAAAGCCCTTTATCTTTTTTTTCTCCCCACAACTCGAGTGGGGTGGACTGAGAATGACTGGTGCTTTTTAATGTACAGCTAGTCCTCGAGTTACAACACTTCATTTAGCGACTGATCAAAGTTAGCAGCACTGAAAAAAGTGACTTATGACTATTGCAACTTTCCCACGGTCACATGATCAAAATTCAGATGCTTGACAACTGACAGTTGCAGGGGCCGGGAGTCATGTGATCAGCTTTTTGCGACTTTCACTCACAAACACAATTTTTGGGCTTAATTGTGGGTCATAACTCGAGGACTACCTGTACTTTACAGTTTTAATAATCAGTTATAAATCCAAGCTATTGAGGTCATTCTCTTGAAGAATATAGGTTATATGTAGTGCTTGCTTACTGTCTTTTTAAATGACTGCTGGAAATTACAGTAATCTAAAAAACAAACTCCATCTTTTCTATCAATGCATTACAGCATTACTACCAGATGGATTTGTAACTGGCTGACACTCAACAAATAGTCCTACATCTATGGAGGGAAAGAATCAGTGGGGTAACCCAAGGTTCTGTTTTAAGGCCCAGTACTCTTTAATATCTTCATAAATTAGATGAGGAAGGAGAACTCATCAAATTTGTAGATGATACTAAGCTGGCAGGAATAGCCAACACTCCAGAAGACAATCTCAGGATACAAAAAGATCTTGATAGACTTGAACAATGAGCCCTATCCAACAACATGAAATTTAATATGGAGAAAATCAAGATTTTACACCTAGGCAGGAAAAACCAAAGGTGTAAGCACAGGTTAGGTGAAACCTGACTCAAAAACAGTAACACTGAGAAGGACCTTGGAATCCTAATGATGATCATTTAAACATGATATAACAGTGTGTGGCAGCGGACAAAAACGCTAATACAATCCTTGATTGTACAAACAGGCTTAAAATCATTTGAAGTATTAGTACTGCTTTATAAATCCTTAGTAAGACATGCTTCTAAACATTACAAATATTTTACAGGAATGTTCCTTATCGTATCCGAGTACGCTTATCCCGAAAGCGTAATGAAGATGAAGATTCACCCAATAAATTGTATACACTGGTTACTTACGTGCCAGTCACCACCTTCAAAGGTAAATTGTATTCTATATTAGAACAAGAGATCCATATTTCTTTAAATGTAGTTGAACCAGTATTTAGAACAGAAGTAATGGCATCATTTTCAAGAAAAACAAGTTACAGATATGATTGCATATGTTATATTCTATTAGTACAGGTAGTTTTCAACTTACGATAGTTAAGCCCTACATTTCTGTTAAGTGAGACATTTGTTAAGTGAGTTTTGCCTCATTTTATGACATTTCTTCCCACTATTGTTTAGTGACTCACTGCAGTTAGTACCATAGTTATTAAGTGAATCTGGCTTCCCCTTTGATTTTGCTTATCAAAAGGTGATCACATGACCTTGTGACACCTCAGTGGTCATAAGTATGAATCAGTTGCTAAGCACCTGAATTTTGATATATGGGGCTGCAACAAAGGTGATAAGTGTGAAAAATGGTCATAAGTCACTTCAGTGTTATCAAACTTTGAACGGTCACTAAATTAACTAAATTGAGGACTATTTGTACTCGGTAACTTACGGTTTCATTTTCTTTTTTCCCATTTGTTTACAGGTCTACAGACTGTTAATGTAGATGAAAACTAAGCTTTTATTACAATAAAAATACTAAATTGGTATTAAAACATGTAGACGTATCTTTTGCAATCAGATTTCTCTTCGTTACCAATCAGCAATTGAATTCTACAATTGCTTGTACATTAAACAGGTATTCAAATTGCCTGGTAGGTCACAACGTTTCTTGATAATTCTAATGATATGAAGAAAAACAAAGGGCAACCTTGTCTTCTTTCTTGGAATATGAGATATATCAGAAGCCAAATTTTTTAATGGGTTGCTGGCTCTTCTTGTCAGATGAACAAAGTGAGATCTTTTTCACCCTTCCTGTTTTTCTTGCAAAGCAACTTCCCTTGCAAGCGCTGGAATGAAATAAATATATTGGACAAATATATAGGACATGTCAAGATTGGATGAAAATAAATATAACATCCCCCTTCACATCAGCAATTAAGACTGCAATAATTTCACAATGAAGATTTGTTGGCAGGAATTTTCTCCCCAGTCTGGTAGAGAGTGTGTGTGTAAGTTTTCTACACAAATTTTGTTTATGCAATATTCACCTGATTAGGTAATGCAAGAGATTTGCAGCCCATAGAGTAGTAGTACCAAGCAAGCATTTTAGTCATCTATTTTACCCCTTGAAAATGACAGCCTTCACCAAAACAGTTTTTTTCCCAGCTTTCCTTTGGAGTACACCTGCCATTCCTGTCCTAGACAGGGTATCTAAAGGCCTTTTAGGAAGAAAACAAAATGACTAAGATATACATCATACATACTACCATGTATCATAATTTGAAACCTTTCCCTTTTAAATTGCCTAACCCATTCACATGACATACTAGAAATGGAGTAATCTGAAAAGCAACAGATACAAAAATCTTTTATTGAAAAGTGGACACACAGAAAAAAAAGTCATAGTTCATGTACACGGAACATTGAAAGCAAGACATACAAACTTTGATTCAAATATATTAATAGTTTCAATTACCAGCATTGAAACAAGCATTAGTGCAAAAAAGGCAACAATTCATAAAACCTGTAGTTGGCCAAAGTTGTCAACTGGGAGTTGTTTTATTTTTACTTTTTGGTAGAATTGCTTAAATAGCTCTGCACCTTTTTCAAAGTGAAGATGGAGTTTTAAATTACATTCAAAAAGAAAACTGATGGTCTCCTTACCACGAAACCATATTTTAAGTTGTGTTTTGGCTTTAAAGCTCCCCAAGAGTATTACATATTTGTGTTGGTCCAAAAGCCCTAAAATTACAGTATGCAGATTGGTAGTACATAACCGTTGCTTGCTACTGTACATTTAGCTGCTCAGTTTCACCTCGTGATGGCTGGCTTGTGCCACTTGATTTGGAGTTACACTGGGTCAGCTTTGCAGTCTCTAGTTTTGGTTTCAGTTCTAAGGATTTCTCAAAGAAATTGACCAGGGATTGTTCAGTTAATAGGGAAGCCAAGATTTGTTCAAAAGAAACAATCCAGTCTCCTGCTGCAGGTGAGGGCAAATTCTTTGAGATCTTCACAGTGTCTGTAAAAACTTGATCCTGCTCTGAAGTAGAAGCCTCCGTCTGGAAATCCTCACTGAAATCATCGGAGCCTGAGCTGCTGCTTCTTTGGCCAACTTCTCCAATCTGAAGTAACAATGTAGTCACCGTAGCAATAGCTTGATATAACTCATTTTCTTTTGGATCTTCATGGAACATGCTGTACAAGGTCTTACAAAACTGGATAAATTCTTGCTACAAAGGGAGATGAGGTCAACATAATGTAATTTTAGTGGCTTTTTTTCAAAAATATATATATTAAAGTTTATTTAATTTAATGGAAGTACAATCTTCCATTGTTTGTTTTCCCATCTGCCTAAAAGAAGACTTCAACTTGACTAGTGTTCATCCTTTGTCTTATTCTAAGGAGCAGCTATGGAGACAGCATTAAAGCAATATCTTAATATTTTCCTTTGGGTTATAAAGAAGCATTTTAGCTAGGTTGTTATCTCAAGTGTACAAATGTTGAAGATAAAAGTGTTGAAAGAAAAACCACCCAGATGGGTGCAAATGGATGTAGCAAAGGGAAAATACTGCAACGTTCTAATTGTAGCAGTGCAGCTCTTCACCTCTTAGTGTAGATGACTACTGACATTTTCTGTTTCACATTACGAGTAGAAATTTATAGGTTGAGTTAATAGAATCTTAAGTTTACTTAGTGAATCAAAAGTAATGCATATTACAAGTCATTTTGTACCTGGCTCATTTTCGGTAGTTCTTTTTCAGTCTTGGTATCTTTGGCTAGATCCTTCAGCATCTGTTTCAACTGCTTCTGATAATCTATCCCATCACCTAGGCAATAGTCATAGATATATATTATGATGAGGAAGTAAACATACACTGAATAACACTGGACAAATGTTTTTTGCTTTTCTTTGCATTTTCCAGAAACGTCAAGTATATTGTCTCTGAAATGAGTCAGTGAAATTTGTTTTGGAATCTAAATTCATTACAGCCATTCCTGCAATGGCTGTCTCCATATCTTAGGGCAGAAAATTGTACTAATTTGTTAGATACAGTATAGATTCTAATGTTCATGAGCTTAAGTATGCAATATTCCCTCTCATTTTCCCCCATAACAAGAAGTTTGGCTAAAGGCTAGTTCCTGAACATGGGTCTCCATCCTCCCACCCCAACTTAACCACCACATTATACTATTCATGTTATTAATTACAGAAAAAAATAGTATTTGAAATTAGACTACTTACTGTTTGATTTTACAATTACTAGTGGCCTTGAAGTTGATAACAAAGAATTCTTTAGTGGTGACTGACTGTCCCTTTCATTTTCTGTGAGGGCTATAATGGCAAAGTAATGCTATTGTTATATTTATCAGAATGTATCGAATTCATAGAGATCATGGAACCATCCCTGTAATTTTTAATGGTTCAGTTTCCCCTTAACTGCCCAAGCGTCATTCAGATACAAAGCTCTCTTACAGAAAGTTGCATCAGATGTCCCTACTAATCAGACAAGTGAGTTTGAGGGGTTCTTTTTTTTAAAGCACATGCACACTAAATGCCAACCTTGGAGTCTTGAGTGGCCATGCCACAAACATAAGATCTCACGACCTGATAAAAAGGTTTAATGCTCATGAGGACTGCAAATCCATCCCTAAAAAGCCTGTCCTTTATCATTTTATGGTCAAGGAGATGTTTTGTAGATGAGAGAGCACAATAGTAATTCCCAAGGTTTAACAAAATAATTCTCAAGGTTTAACAGTAATTACCATTTAACAAAATCACTCCCAAAAGCTAAGTGTACAAAAATTCTGAAGGTCAGGCTAAGAGCAAGAATGTGAATTTTGAATCCAGATATTCAAAAAAGCACTGTTGTTTGTTAAATCCGAATCAGTTAAGCTAACTAATAGGTGTTAGATGAATTTCTGGTTCTTTGCTGAATCTGCTCCAATGAAAGTTATCTACAGATGAGGTAAGCTAAATGAAAAGGAAAGAAAATTAATGTAGCTTAAAAGTTCTTACCAGGAGGAATATGTAATCTGTACAACAGTTTAATTTTTTCATTCATTTCTCCATTGTACATAATATCTGTAGGAGGAAGAAAGTATACCAGAGGCTTGACCTTTCTCTTAAAGCATAACAAATACAATTTATGTGAAAAATTATAAGGAAAAGGTCTGTATTTAAACTTTGATTAAAAATTCAATTATTTACAATTCTCTGCTGATAGTATTTGAAAATATCTAAGTTTATTATAGAGCAAAGGGACACTTTAAGAATGACCATTCTGTTAGACTTCAACTTGCATATAGACAACCTTGAGAACAATCCATATAAAAGTAGTGCAAGCGTATTTCACATGCTAAAACAGACTTTAAAGATAAATTTAAATAACTTGCTTATAAAACTATATTCTGGAAAGGTTGCCATTATAATTAATTCCAGGTGTTCACACAATTGAGAGAAAGATAGGAACTATCAATTATTTTGCAATAAATAATTGTAATAAGTATAAAACAAGATATGTTTCTTGTACAAAGTAGTGTAAAATTCCAGAATGAATGAACGTAATTCCGTAAGCATGAAAGGTAATCATTCTGGCTTCACATTAGACTAATAACATTTGTTGTACATAATTTTTTGTGAATCACTGTTCAGTGTCAGTTTGCCTACCTATAAAACAGACTGCTAGAAATGCAAATTTACAGCTTAATATTCTCTATGACACATGAATCTTTTGTGCAACAACCCAACTGTTCAGATGCATAACTTTCCTGAAAACTCGCTGCAGTAGAAAATCAGTATAAATTGAATACCTACCTAAGCAGCTAACAAATGCTTTGAATTCAATCAGATGGTCCATGTTTTCATCCAAAAGGCGGAATGTTCTTTCGGCTAGAACCTGAGTATGTTCACCACATATCCAAGGTGAAACAAGTTTTAAAAGGTTAGTAAATTGCTGAGAATCAATTCTGTATTGCTCAGCATAGGGTCTACTTGGATCATGACGCTGAATTACAACTGCGCTATTCCATTCCCAGTAACAGCTTATTAAATGCTCTTTCTGGGGGGAAAAAAGAAAGAGCAAATATTAGAATAAAAATCTTACCCAGGAAGATTTTAGTAGTGGGCATTCATTTGTTTATATGAATATTTGCATAATAATGTCAACATTACATATTGCTCTTATGTTTAGTGCATACAAACCACTCAAGATATCTGGTAGACAGAAAAAATACATGTCTATTTTAATTTCAGTAATCTTTTATAATATTAAATGTCCTGGAACTCAGGTATTTTTAGTTCTTATCATTGCCATAATAACATAATAACAACAACACTATTATATTGTTAGAGCTTTGAAAAGCAAGACATCTTTGCAATGTGTGCTATAGAAAAATGAAATAAAAGTAACCAGGTTAGTATTTGGTGGTGGCACCCTTCTTTTGGTCTTCTTTGCTATTTACTTATTTCAGAAATTCCTTTTATGTGTCATAATTTGCCAAGAAGAAACATAATTTATTTTGTATTGTACTTCTAGAAGAACAGACCAATTTATTCCATTAATCTTAACCACTTGAAAATATCTGATCAAAATCTAATTCAAGAAGATTTTTGGAAAAGGTAAATGCCATTAAAATATTGCAAACATTACACCTTTATTGATTCTGAATATAAGTTATACACAATATCTATCTGATTATCCATCTCTAATGCAAAACTTTTCTGAAAAAAGGACATACCTTAAATAAGTCATATAGTTCCCCCAAATCTTCTGGAACAATAGAAACATCTGGAATAACCACTCTGAGCTAAAGGCAAAACAATATGTTTAGCAGAAGTATTAAGGCATATAAAGAAAACTTGAGCTAAATGTTCCCAAACCTGCCTTATCTAAAGTGTTTTCCCTACTTTTCGTCATTTGACTTTGAATGAAACTTAGTGTGGTTAAAGGAAAAAGAATGAAGCATAAAGAAAAAAAACACATTTGCATTCCATTCAGTAACATCCAAAGAGCAAGTGTGTGCTTCAGTTGTTTATTATTTCAAGATGCTTTTTTCTGTTTCTTTAGAAATCATTTTTAAATATCTTTTATACTTCTTTAAAGTTTAAAAGTTTATTTTGAACACTCTTACCACATTCTGTTTAGTGGTTTCTTCATGACTCTGGAGCACACGGATTCTGTGTTTGTAGCGCATATGCTCAATCTGTTCTACAGAATGGTCTCCAAATTTCTAGAACAAGAAATTTTCATTTGAAATGTGGAATACTTCAAAATTCCAATTAAAACTAGTACCTAGTTCATTGGGAACTACCTCATATGAATCCCGTATTAGATCCGCTATTTCTGTTATAGGACAAGGTTCCATATCATCACTGAAAAAGGCATGTTGGTTCCCAATTGGTGGCAAAGGGCTCTCCTCATTTTTAACGTGATCTAGAAATCTAAAACAGATATATTTAAATCTACTGCCAAATATGCAACATCTCATTTTTCTCACTGTCAAAAAATTATATGGAGCTTGTTGCATCTCTCTATAGGACTTCCTTAACAATGAAAAAGGCTTATTTCGAAGCTGTGCATAGAGAATTTCTGGAAGGAACAGTGTTTGGGACTGAAAACAGTTCAGCCGAGCACTGAGGTATGATACATCCTATTAAACATTCATGTCTGTTACTCTGTCTTGCTGAAGAAATCTATTAATGTTAATAAAGCAACAGATGAATTAAATCGGAAGCTTAAACTACCAGGATGTCAACCTGAGATAAAACAAGTCAGAACATGGAGGGTACCTGCTGAGAATCATCAAAGCATGTCCATCATCTTTGCTGCTGCACAGCTCCACAGCATTGGCTTCCAGAACAGCTAAGCCCAATTGGAAAATGACCTTTATCCCATCAAAGAAGAAACAGTCTACAACATTAACAGCACTTTCAAGGGGCATGATACTAAGGAAAAGTGTTAAAAACCATGACAAAGAAACAGAAGCTAGTGTGGAGAGGTCTTTAAAATGTTCAGCTAATTCAGGAAGTCTCTCTCTGATCAACTCTTCAAATACTGACTGGTCCACTTGAGCACCTGTAAAAATCACAGCAAGCCAGGTTACTCAAGGTGGAAAGAATCTGTTATTTTAGCTTTATTTAAAATACAATTCACAATGTAAGACAATTAAAAATAAATCTAGATTTCCACTACCTATACAACAGTGCTGCTTCTATGAATTTAAGCTTGGAGCATCACTGAGTTCTTAAGCATTTTAGCCTATTAAAGCCTTGGGGGGGGGAGAGAGAAGGATGGGATACCAAGTACTGGAAGGGAGAGTATTCTGTAGAATTACTTTCACTTCAAACATCACAATATAATTAAATAAAATAATTTATTTAAGATGTCCACTATATGGTAAGGCTGCTCCAAAGAAAAAGACCCCAGAGATCCATTCCACCCTACTCTGTTTATTTTTCAGAAAGCCTTAAAAACTTGGCTGTTGTCCCAGAACTTGGAGTGTGGTGTTTGCAAATACCATGTTTCCCTGAATATAAGACCAGGTCTTATATTTTTGGGGCTTCAAAATAAGCATTAGGGTTTATTTTCAAGGAAACTCAATATCAGGGTGATCACCCCAGCTGAACTCCTAGTGTGCACACAAGACCCAGCAAACCTGCGCGGAATAATGGTATCCAACAGCAGCTGGTTAGCACACACGGGCTGTGCAACCTGCACACAGTGCAGGTGAGTTGATTCCCTGTTCAAGCAGCAGACTGAGGCAGAGGCATGGGGGGAAGGCAAGTGATCTGAACGGGCCATGTGGGCTGCAAGGAAGCCAAGAGTCACCGGGTTGGAGCGGGAGGGTGCCCATGGGAGACCAGTCTTTGCATGGCAGCAGATGGAGGCAGAGGTGTTGGCAGAAGGCAGGCTATTCGGATGTACTACGTGGACCACAGGCAAGCCAAGAAATGCGAAGATGAGCCTCCCCAGCTGGCTGCTGCTCCAGCCCACCAAGTCTTGGCTTTCTCGCAGCCCTGCATGATGCATCCAGATCATGGACCTTCCCACCTCTGCCTCTGCCTGCTGTTTGGATGGGTAATCAATTCACCTGCGCTGCGACTGCTGTCAGACACCATCGGCCCCCACATGCTCCACGCCGTTCTGTGCTGACCGCACCCACCCTCTTCACTAGGAATCATTTTTGGGATAGGGATAATATTAGGAACAGGCTAAAAATCAAGCTAGGCTTATTTTCGATGAAAACATGGTATCTTCTCTGCACATCTTCTCTGTTTTTCTTGTTTTAACTTGGTGTTAGCCACACAGAATAATTTTGAATTGTGAGACTTCTAAATCTCAGAAATAAATTAATTTCCAAGAGATAGATATAGATAGATAGATAGATAAAAAGATCACTAATGACCAATATCACAATAACAAAGAGAAAGAAAGAGAAAGCAACTCACCTATTACCCTGTGATTAAAATAATCTGGGAGCATCCTTTCACAAACTGATACAAGCAGCCAAAAAGCTTCCTCTTCTTTAGCATATAGCAGTAAAACTGAGGTCAATATATTCATGGACTATTAGGAGGCAAGAGGGAAGGGAAATACAAGCGACTTTGATATTACACATCCTGATTATATCATTATATATTGATTATTAAATATCCTGTATGTATAGGTGTTTAGATCAGAGATACTGCTTTCCATAGAAAAACATAAATGTGTGTAGGGTAAAACTGAAGTTTGGTTGTGTTTGTGGCATACCAGTAAAACTGTGTTCTAATAGTTAGCAGAGAAACCTCTAGGTAGATTAGGATAGGATAGGATTAGGACAGGTAAACTAGCCCACTTTATCATATTAAAAAGTATTAATAGGTCTTAACTGAACAAGCAAGATGGGTAGGTCAACAGATCCACACTTCTCAAGCAAAGAAAAGTCATGTAAAAGTTAACGCCATAAGAAATATTTACCTGGCAATACCCAATTTTGGGGTTTCTATGTGCATAAGCTGTTAAGACTCTTCTCAATGCAGCTATGCCTGTTTCACTTTGGAAGGCTGGATGCTCAGGTAGGGAACGGTGCAAGTCACGCTCTATTTCCTCTGTCGCTATGCAATACATACCCATGGACATTTCCACTAAATCTTCATAGTAACCAGGATGTGAATACAGATCAGACATAGCATCTGACCCAGGAATAAATGGAGAACAGATACTTTAGCAATTCAAACACAACTATATAAATGTTTATTTGTTCACAAATATGATGTGTTAACTAAGTTTAACTGTAGCCCACATGCAACATATTGTGGGGATAAATTAATTACCCTTATATTATTATTATTATTATTATTATTATTGTTCGCATTTATATACC
>JANHFP010001513.1:117181-131136 GCA_032468135.1 Calamaria suluensis
CCTTCAGGAATTCCCAATAGAAACATTTCTGGTGTTTTTAAGATGTTGTAACCCAAAATTTCTATTATCCAACTCTGGACCTTGTCCCAAAATTTTTACTCGGGGGCAGGTCCACCACATATGGAAAAAAGTACCCTGATTCGAACCACATCTCCAACAACTTCTTTAATAAACTTACAAAAAATAGGGCAAATTTGGGAAAAGTCCATTAGAAACAGAAGCCTTTAGTAATACTTTTGAGGTCATTGGATGATAGGCCTCTATAGGAGAAGGCCCCTGATGGTGCAATGGTTGGAATGCAGTAATGCAGGCTACTTCTGCTGACTGCCTACTGCCAGCAGGTTGACAGTTTGATCCTGAGTGGCTCAAGGTTGACTCAGCCTTCCATCCTTTTGAGGTGGGTAAAATGAGCCAGATTGTTGGGGGCAATTGCTGACTGTACAGCTTAGAGAGGGCTATAAAGCACTACTGTGAAATGGTATATAAACATAAAAGCTATGGCTATCTTATCAGTTTATTTTTCTTGTCGTTTTTGAGGGAAAAGAAGAAACAAAGCGGGAGATGTAATGCTTTGCTCTTGGAATCTAGGCAGGAACACATTTTTTAAAAAATAAAATAAAAACAGATTTATAAGTCTATTTACTATAGCCTGAATTAGAGTAGAAAGAACAATCCACCATTAAATTGTGACAAACCTGCCAATGTAGCATTTGCATATATTTAATTATAGTCTTTTGGGGTTGTAAGTAGTGAATATAAAATGGGAAACAAAAGAGCTTCAGAACAGTATAAAAGAATTCTTTCACTTTGTCTTAATTCCTTTGATACAGGTAGTCCTTAATTTATAACCACAATTGAGACCAAAATTCTGTTAAGCAATGTGATTGAGCCTCACCTTTTTCCCCCCATGATTGTGAGTCATGATGTCATTAAGCAAATGTAGCTCTCTGCATTGACTTGGCTTCTTGGAAACAAGCTAGGAAGGCTGCAAATGGCGACACATGGCTTCAAAATGAAGCTGTCCTAAAATACATGCTTACCAAATACCTAAATTTTACTCATGTGACTGTGTAATGCCTAGGACTATAACGTTTCAATGGTATAACTTGGGTCACTAAACCAAGGGTTGTAAGTTGAAACTACATGTAATTGGGAATTAATTTGATATGTCATTTCAGTAAATCCTTATGTGCTATTAGGAATATAAGTTAATTGCAGAATTTAAAATTTGCAAATTTGGATAAAGTATGAGATGACTTGGCTTCATAGATTTTTTTGCCATATCAAGATTATTCAAACGTTTCTTTAAAAAATCCATTATTTCTGTTTGCTTTAGAATCGGCTGGTACGTCTTGTTTGTGTATTCCTGCAATCCTTGATTCGAAACAAAATAATTAATGTACAGGACTTATTTATAGAGGTACAAGCCTTTTGTATTGAATTCAGCCGGATAAGAGAAGCAGCTGGACTTTTTCGATTGCTGAAGACACTCGACACTGGTGAAAATCCTTCAGAAACAAAGACGTCCAAATAAGACTGATTTGGAACTTTTTTTTTACTTGATTAGTGTGAAAAAAATTCTGTATAGTTTTGTTGCTTGCAATTAAAATGTTTGTGCTTTATTAAATAATGCCTTTCTGTTGAAGCATTTGTTGATGGAACAACTTGAACTTTTAAGTAAAATAACCTGGGTACCAACCTACTTAGCAAAATATTCTGTTATTCTCATCTTTGTCAGATAATTTTTATTTTTAATCAAGTTTTTTTAAAAATAAATTCAAAAAGCTTGGGAGTTTATATATTGCCAATTAACGGATCACCCACTAAAAATGATAAATTGTGGACCCAAAAATCATTCTTGCAGAGAATTCTTAGAACATGCCAACATCATCCTTTAAAAGATGCTTTTTCAAAGTGCTACTAAATGCTAGGAGTAGACCACTTTGTTTATTGTAAGTTTTGTAGAGGTATCTTCAATTTAATCAAGTGCTTGATCTAGGATTATTTTAAGCAAGTTTAAGATCAATGGCATTAAACTCCCAGGAATTCCCAGTCAATCTGAAATTGCTGAGAATACTAGGAATTTAACTTTATGCATCAGGAAGTGGTGTCAGAAATAGATCATGGCAGTGATCTTGCTAACATTAAACATAATTATCAGAAGCTGATAATTATATCTGTTAATTAAGCAGTATTTTGAAAGTGATTTCTTAAGTCTTATTTCACTCTGCAAAACGGTTAGTTAAACCTATTATAGTTTTTGAGTAATCTCCTGAATTACTGTAGTCCATAATAAAGCTTCACAAAAAATAAAGGATATCTATAAATGTAATGGGAGAAATTAATGCTAGATTTATTTTTAAGGTACTCCTTCAATAACAGAATAAGATTGTTTTAAAGATATAGAAGCTTTAATAAGTTCCTATGGTATAAATGTGAGACTAATAATTAAGCCTTGCTCGTCAGTTTAGAATAAGATACTATAAAGATTTAATCAGTTTTGTACAACAAAAATAGATGTTTTGATATCTAATAAATATTAAGTTTAAAATATTTTGATACTTCAAATCTTGTTAGAAAAAAAAATGTAATTCAGGATAGTTGTTTCATTTCCCAGGTATTTTTTTAGCCAATTGTCTTCTGAAAATGGATGTTAAAAACACAATTCTATTTCCAGAAGGCACTTACAGGGTGTCATTAAATGGCAATCATTTTTATTTAATTACCATGTCCCCAAAAATGTTCCTTTTTCCCTCCAAGAGGCATTGGGACATATTTTTGGGGCAAGTCTTCCATTGTCTCGCCTTACAGTATCAACAGAGCTGCGCAGCAGCCCAGGTAACTGTTGTTGGCTCAATTCTGCAGGTGCTTGCCAACGCTTTTGCACGCCATTCCTTGCCTGTTTCACCATCAGAGGCCTTTAGGAACAACCTCTGTAGCAAAGAAACGAGCTCTGACAGCGCCTCTGATGGTGAAACAGATCAGGGGCCCTGCATCTATCAATGTGGAGCTTTTTTTTTTTGGCTGAAGAGGCTTCCTGAAGGTCTCTACAGTGAATGGACAGGGATGGTACGCCTGTCAATCCCGAGCTCTTTTCTCTACTGCACAGGCCCTCAGGAAAGGCCTCCAACAGTGAAATGGAGACTGGGGGTGATGTACGCAAGTGGCCGCAGAGGTGGGCCAGTGACGGGGTTTGTGAGGCTTTGCTGCAGCTATCCTAAGGTACGTGGACATAGGGCATATGGAACACTCCATCTCCACCCTAGCTTTTTACCCTTGGGCTTCATCCCACCTCATGCAACCAAGTGCAATGGAGTGGTGGTGGGTCTAACTAGAGCTTATTTTGGAGGTAGGACTTATATAGGGCGTGCTTGTAAAAATCAAGCTAGGTCTTATTTTTGGGGAGACAATTCATGAGGACTGTCTTATTGATCAGTTCTGGTGTCTAAATTAGGGATATATTTATTGTATACTAGAATGGATTATCCCATTCATGTAATATAAAAATGTAGCAGAAGTATTTATTCTCAGATATACTTACACAAAAGTTTAGAAAAGTCAGGATCAGTAAACCTACATTTTGAAAAATTACGTTTTTTATAGAAAGGCAGAAATGGCATATTTCCACCAATATTCTCTCTAAATCCCTGAAAAACTAATGCTTGGAAACTGGATGGCTAATACCCTGCAAAATCATAATATAAAGTAGTTAAAAATAATTTTCTTGGAAAATACAATCTTAAACACTTGATTCCTAATCCTTTATAGAACCTACGAGTACAGTCAATTAAAAACAGCCTAATGATAAATATAGCAAAAAAATCCCAAGAAATTTGCAAATACTAGAATCTGCTCCTAGGGAGAAAACTGTAGGTAGAAAAAAGCATTTAATAATACCAATAAAATTATTTATTTGAATTGTAGTATTGGTCCACTTCAGTAGTGGGTTCCAAATCCTGTCGCTACCAGAAGCATGGTGCTTCTGCGCAATAAGCATCGAGGGTGAACTGGTAGCAGTTCACAATAACCAATCCAGGGTGAACTGGTAGCAACCCACATCTGGTTCACTTATTAAGAGTGATTCTATTGAGGTCTCTTTATTCTGGGCAGGGGAAACCTCAAGTACAAGGCTTCATGGTTTATCTTGTACCTAAATGCAACAGTTGTTTACTTTGTAATCATTTAGAAAAGAACTAGCTGCAGAGAACATAAGACTTGTCTTTTTATGGTGCTGCCAAGGTCAGATTAAAAAGGTCGCTTCGGGAACTTTGTCATCATGCCTGGAGAGTAAACTGTTAAATGGCACTGCAATTCGGCCTTTCATTGTCATCACTCCTTAGCAGCACACAGGGTAAAAAAATATAGACATAATTTACAGTTTATCTAAAATAAATTGCAATTGAATAAATCGGAAAAAAAATCTAACTAAACCCTCGAGAAAGAACACAGGCTTTTATCTGTATTACTAAAGCACATTTAGTTTAGCAACTAAAAATCAAAAAGGTTTCATTAGTTCTGGGAAAAAATAGTTCACAATTTCACCATGTTTTCATACATTAGTTTCAAAAATCTTAAAACCCAGAGATAAATATGCAAACTACCTACTTGTTGCAGGATAAAATGGCTGGTACTTAAGGCATTGCAAATGCTCCACTTTAAAACAGAATTTTAAGATTGGCTTAAAGCTATGGCTTTGCTCCAGCTCCTTGACATTAAAAGAACTGAGAAGTAGCACCATTTTGTACAATAGGCAAACTGATTACACATGCTGAAGTTTTTTTAATTCTACATCAACATTTCTTGGAAGACAGCTGCAGGCGTAGATATTAACATTCACAAGGTGGAATATATTTGGCATATGCCATTTCTGCACTCTATGCAGTAGAGCACACACGCCATGTGTGCTCTGTGCATGCTCAGAATGATTTTGTATCAGCTGTCAAAAAACGGCAAAATAAAGGTGAAAAATTTGCCAGGTCGGGTGGGAGGACCCAGCTCCCGGTCGCAGAGAACAAGTTTGGTGATGTCACACCGTCACCGCTACTGGACCCCGTGAACTGGTCCAATCCAGGAGCAACCCATCACTGGCCTTAACCCCCAAATACAATGCATGCCCCCCTTGCAGCAGAGACCCGAAGACCAGCTGGCCAGTGGGAGGCACATGTGCAAGGCAGCAGAACTCAGCTGGGGTGATGACTTGCATGCCATCAGAGGGCACTGTGTGCCAACTCTAGCACACATTCACCATAGGTTCACCATCATGGGTCTATTCTATTCTGTTCTGTTCTACTCTAGTATATTCGTAACTAATGCAATGGTCTGAATTTGATATATATGATTTAATTGATGTATGCCTAAGGGTATGTGCTTTTCAGTTTTTGTATAAAGGTACCCTACTCTATTTAGCACATTAAACCAATTAAACAATATCCCAATTATTGAAATAGAAATGTAATTTTACAAGTACCCAGTATAGAATTCTGACAAAGAAAAAGCAAACATCTGAAATAGAAGACAATTGTGTAACGCTACACACACACACACACACAAATATGTATTTTTCAGATGTACAGTATAAGACTTTTAGAACCACTTATATTTTACATGTTTAAGTTAATTCATATTTTACAAGAAAATAATTCTTAATTATACATGTATAACATATCACACATATGATTTATTTGCGGTTTATACTTGTATTAGTCTTCCAAATATTTTATTTTGTTACAAAGAAGAGGACAAAGGAATAGAATGAGGTAGGAATGTCATTACTATGAAAGGCACCATTTTTTTCTGAGAATAAGAGTAACAACCTGACACCTTCAGATCATCTTTTTAAAAAGCAGGCTTTCTCTTCCTCCTTCTCGTAGATCAAAAACAGAACTAGTGTATTTTATCTTGTATAGAGAAAAGCTCTGTAACCAAGACTAACAGGGAATATATATTTATTAAGCTAGTTTCAAGCCCATAAACATTGTGATCCAGAAGACAAATGATCATGTACATTGTCTCCACTCTCCAGTTCTATAAAAAAGAAATATGAAATTCATGATGTTGAACTACAATTCTTACATTTAAAGAATTATTACAAGTAATATTTGCTTATAATATGCATTGCATCAGAACTTACTAAAAAAATTAAGTTTAGCATACTTTTAACAATAAAAACACCCAACTTGGCCTATAATCAGTATTAAAGAAAAATGAAATAAATATCTAAAATACATTAAATTTGAATTTCCAATTCAGATAAAAAAGTTTCTTAGAACAAAATATAATTTGTATTTATGCTTTTTTTCCATTATTTTCCCTAGTCCATTTTTAGCAGAGTTGTTTTACCTTCCATGTATCGTATTTATTTCTTATGGAACTATTTTTAATTATTGTTCTGATGAAAGAACAAATATTACTGTACTGAATCCTGATGACAAGTATGTTGCAAATTATTTTCTAGAAAAGACTCAAATTATGCAATTTTGAGATCAATGCTCGATGCAAACAGGAACGATATAAGAATTTATATGAATTACCCAGACATTTAAATGATATAAAGGTAAAACATATCCGTCACTAAGTCTAGATTTACAAAGTAATACTTTGTTCCTATAAAAAGAAGATTCTCCAAAATTACCTACCAAGTAAAATTGTTGTTTCACACAGATTTTGTTTTAAAACATTATTTAATGCAATTGACTAGTACAGGATGCTGATAAGCCACTTGTTTCGTTATTATCTTCTTCCATAGAAATATTCATTGATTCAGGCACTGCAACGTTTTTAGATCCTTCCTTTAAAGTTAGAGAAAATCTCATTAATTACTATGGGAGGGATAGAACCGGAGAAGTTTAATTGATAAATTCTAAGAATAAAATTATTTTTTTTAAAAAATAAATAAATTTGATGGAGTAAGACTTTGTACTATTTGAAACCAGCAAAATAAAAGAGCATCTCTGAAGAAAAGCAAGTATTTTAGCAACAAGCATGGTTCAGAGAAGCACATACAGTATTCCAGAAACACACATAGTATTACATACCAGGGAAGAACAACATTTGAACTTTAGCTAATATGCAGCTCCCAAATTGTTTTTCTATATCCCCCTACCCAGTGTGCTTTCCAAACCTCAATGACCAACTTGAAAATCTGAGATCTCTTACTCATTTTGATGGGCTAATAACCCAAGTTATTTTCTGTTTACACACATTACCAAAAATAAATATATTTTATTACATATGTTTGCAACATACCCAATATTCTACTGCTTTCATGATATCCAATTTACATATTGGACATGTTCTCTGTTCCAGCAACCAGGGATCAATGCACAGCTTATGGAAGATATGTCTAAAGATAGAGACACTACCATCATAATCAAGCAAAGGACATTCTAATTCATATTTATGGAATTAGTATTATAAATACAAATTCATATTTACAGAATAAAATCAGCTGGTCAAAGTGATAATAAAAGCTTAATATGGGAAGTCTATTTTCATCTTGGCTTTGACAAACTGAATAAATAACAAATGCCTCACTTGCCAATATTTTAGACTCATAATTCATATCTTTACAAGATACCATGTACAATAACAGGCAAATTATAAACTAACACAAAAATGTAACATGCAATGAAAGCAATAGGTGGCATTTATAGAGCTGTTGCAGAATACATATCAATTACCCTTCCTTGTCTGTGCAAGGCAAAATTTACAGGTGTTTAAATTTAAATTTCTTTTATTCAGAAGATTTCAATTACCATGATAGTTTTTGCCTATCCCACAAGACCAGACAAAAATGATACGCCCCATCACTTAAAGCTATATTGGCTAGTGGCTCCTCAAAAATGTCCCTTTTCTATCATGGTGCCCATCTTATAGAATTAGCCTCCTCCTTGAAATATGCAGCTAACATAGTTGGTTTCTGCAAATCCATAAAGACCTGTCTATATTGAGCTCATGGTAGACTCTGAGCTTGATTGTTACCACTAATGTTACCAGTATGGTAGTGAAATGTCATCTCATGAAGGTACTATTATTTTTATTTTTGTGCAACTATTGCTATTCATTTTAAGCCGTTTTTAACTGATATGATGGACTGTGATTGTTTTTTGTTGGTTCACTGCCCAAAGTCTTTTGGTAAATTCATATTCATAAATATGTTAAATACAAAAACCATAGTTACATATGAAAATAAGCTCTGATCTCCTGATAAATTTCCTAAACATGCAAACTAAGACAGACTGATATCTCTTGTAATATGAAGTATTGTGAAGTATTTTATGCCCTGAAGACACTCTTAGTTAATAATCACTTGCTTAAGGAAAATAGATTATCCAATGTGAGAATAGGAAAATGAACCACCTCTTCTAAATATATTCCAGCACAAATAGGTTTGGGAATGTAATTTTATGTTTGCCTTTAGATATGATATTTCTAGTCCATAAAATAATTATGCAAATGACAACAATACTTGAGAGTTGTAAATACTTAAAAAGGAAAACTTGTCTTAATACCAAACAAAAAACGTTCTCTTAAATTTATTAGATTTACTGCACATCCCAGTTTTTCTCAGCATGACATACAACACGCTCCTTTTCCTCATAACAGTCACATTGTGAGATAGATTTAGTGACCCCAATCCTTGTACTTAAATGAAGTACATACTGGATAGTAACTTCAATGTGTGTACCCCCTTTTAAACATTCTTTTTCCATTGAATATTTTTAATCGACCCACTGAAATAAAGTTAAAACGTTTCATAATCTTACTTGCAAGGCAGAAGTCGAACAGTATCCTTGGCTTTATAGTTTTCGATGCATATAGCACAATTTTCTGTCTCAATAGCCCAACACTTTAAGAAAAAAAGAAAGCCACATTGAAGTATATTGGCAAAACAAAAACAGTTTGAAGTACATATTATACTCAAGGCTAACTCCGAGAAGACGTAATCAATATATTCAGTCAGGCAGTAAAACTAGAAACTTTGGAAAAATGAAAGATTAGGATAATTGTGTGCAATACTGCAGTCTACTACTGTTTTTATTAAAACTCTGATTTTCATTAGTTGTAACTTTGTACAAGGAAATAGGATTTGAACTTAAATAATTCTAAAATCCAGAAACAAATAATTGTAATTGCTTCAATTCAGTAGTCAATTATAATGTTTGGAAGAGCATCGAGTTGATGGTATTAAAACCAAGATGGTTAACTCATGGTCATACAAAGATCTACCAGACTGTAACTCTGGTACATAGTCTAATTATAGAACTAGGACAGTGATGACCTTTTTTGCCGTTTTTGCCTACTTAGATTACAGTATATTGAAACACAACATATAAATTCAATTTCATTCAAAGATATGAAGGAATATGTCCATAAAATATGTGAGATGCAACTGTCAGTACAGTTAGTTAGCTCTAATCTCAAATTGAAATATAATACAGTAAGTTAAGATGAAGAGATCTATTAATCCTACTAAACTTCCACTGATAATTTGCATGGCATTCATCTCGAAATAAATTGCCAATATTAAAAAAAAACTTATCAGAAAAGTGAATTTTTTTATTCCCAATGTCAAATTTAGGTAATTACCTTATCTTCATCCTTCAGAGTATACAGTGGCAGCTGGGCAATTGCACCAATAGTTTCTTTTCTATGACCCTTAAAAAAATAAGACATATAAATATGCATGTTACAAAGAAACATCTTTCTGAACAACACTCATCTGAGATCTAGCATAGCACAAGTAAGTCTGTACCATGAGAGATCATTGGTGCTCTCTGAGCTTGGTAGTTTTCTTGCAAATGTTTCACTACCAAATAGTTTTGGACAGCTATTAACCCAGCCCCACAAGATCGTAATAAAAATGTAAAAAGTAGAAGGCTTCAGGGAGGCCTACTAGGCCCAAAACGGGATGCTGGGGGGGGGAGAGGATGTCATGTGCATATGTGGGGCGGGGGAACGTGCCTGTGCAGGGGGCGAGATGTGTGGTGGGGCAATGCATTATCAGTGTGGGCACAAGCGCATGATATTGGGCATACACGCTTTTGGCACCTGAGGGAAAAATGGTTAGCCATCACTGCTCTAGTGGATTCTATCTAGATGAGGGCTGAGTAAGGTGACTTTGACAGGTCCTGCAACTCTGATTCTTTGAATTATACTAGTATAGACAAATAGATTAAAGAGAGGAAAAGAACAAGCAGCAAAAGGCAAACATTTTAAAAAATCACATTGTTTTTCCATCATATCTGCTTTATGCCTAATTTATGCAGTTGTGCTGGAAGTAGCTCAGGAGCAGCTGTTTCACCAATTGGAATACTGTTTAGTATTTGTACAACACCTGCTTGTTGAAAAACATTTGACAGTTCTGTACAGCCTCACATTGTTAATTAAAGAGGCAGTTAAACTTAGTTACACCTCCACAAATAATAGGAAAATAAGGATAAGTATAACTATTAGTTTCATCAACTGAAAATAACTACCTAATCCTAGCTTAAAGTACTAATCTGAACTGTAATTTTCAGGTATATCTAGTTCAGAAGAAAACAAATTATAACATATAGTAATAGAGAGCATATTAAGATAGCTTTTCAGGTTAAGCAGCATTCAAAGATTGCGCAGAAAGATGCACTTACAGTACATTACACAAAGTAAAAAGACAATCAGTACCAGTAATTACCTGGCTTCTAAATTGTGATCCAGTATAGAGAAAACGTTGTACATAAAAAAATATAAGCCATGCTAAAGATATAATCATCATTGTGATAAATGCAATTGATACAAACACAACTGACTGTCCGTTGATATATTCTTGTACATGTTGTTTACCAACACTAATAGTCATTTTCACTGGAATTCCTCTTAGGACTAACTCCAGGATCTCCATTCCTTTTGGATACCCAACTATAATTACAACTCTATCAGCAGTACCTATTGAAAAAAAGAAAAAGAGGAATCAGATGCATTCTTCTACAACTCTTATTTGCTGAAGGAAACTCGGGCCATCTTGCTGATAGTTCTAAGTAAATTAAAATTATTCTTGCCATAGTTTTACCTCCAAGATCTCTTGGTCCCAAGAATATGATTAGGAACTAAAGGGGAGTAGGCAAGGATATTTCCTACAATGATCACCTCTTGCGCTCAAGCATAAAAATTAAATATGTTCATCTTTTTTAAGCAGGATTTTTTCCCTTGTGCAGCCTCCAGTTGGAGCATACCTTATACAACAAACAGATAAAGCAGGAGTTTGCAAAACAATATAAATAGAATTTAGACTATTCAAGACTCATGTTAAAATTAATTAATTTTTGCAGCATTTTTTCTGCCACATTTGTTCCAAATATTTAAGCTGATGGCCCATGATCAATTTCTAGGATTAAAGGCAATAATATTGAGTCAGATTTAAAGAAAAAACACACTAAGGTCTGAAAGGAACAGAGCAGTGATATAATTTCTACTAAATGGATATTGGAAATTTTTACAGCCCAGTTTATTTGGGCTTTACACTACTGGAATAAAATAATTGCATTTAAATGGGTCTGCAGTTTTTTTAAAAAACATAAAACTATAAACATACATTTTAATGAGAAAATCCAGTTTCATATTTTAACAT
The DNA here is from genome assembly GCA_032468135.1 of Calamaria suluensis. Classification (NCBI taxonomy): domain Eukaryota; kingdom Metazoa; phylum Chordata; class Lepidosauria; order Squamata; family Calamariidae; genus Calamaria; species Calamaria suluensis. The sequence continues at coordinate 128,790 of JANHFP010001513.1, forward strand.
TTAACAGCATTTTATCAAGAATGCATTCCGAATGTGGGATATGATTTAACCTTATTTTTTTCAGCCCAGTTTTTCCCATCTCTGAGTCTCTTGAATTTCAACATGTTCTTCTCTGGCTTCAGAACGAAAAGCTGGAAGCTCATATATTTTGCTTTTCTGATGGAACAGATGTTTATCATTTGTTGCTTAGGAATAAGCAACATGTAGCTTTTTCTATTATAGTTGTATGTCCTTAACACTGTATATATAGCAAGTACTGAAAAATCCACAGTAAAGCTACCTGGTGTTTCAAAACTTTCACTGTAGCCCAGTAGTATTTTGTATTCCTCTGCCTCCAGCATACCCTTCCAGAATACATGTAGCCATTCTGAGATAGATTAGGAATCTCAACAATAAAACAAACAAAACTAAATGAAAAGAAAAGTTATAGAAAAAAAACAAAAACACAAAGCCTTTGCAAGCTTTAAAGGAATCATATATTTGCTTCAGCAATGAGACCATTGGAAACAGTTAAGACACTAATCTTCTGATAAACTAATTCGACAAACTCCAAAATTAAAAAGTTTAATAAAATTCAAGAAAAATAACCTAAGATAGAACTGGTCCTCCAGATGTTACTGTACTATAACTCCCAGCAGTCCAGACAAGCATAGACAATAAGAGTTTAGCAGCATCTGCAAGGCCAAAATCCACTTTCATCCATAGAGAAACAACTCTAGTTACTTTCTCAGCAAGAATATCCAAAGTTGACTTCATAATCATATAAAGACAATATGCAATTCTAGAATTTACACACAATATTGATCAGAACTTTTACAGTTCTTAGACAATCTGCAACGATCAATATAAATCTACCTAAAACTGAAAGATGTAATCATCATTTAAATGGAATATAATGGGCATAACAAATTCTTCATATAGAAATTCATTAAATAGCATGAATCTAATTAGCCTAATTTTCCTTGAGAGTTGAAATAGAATTTTGTCACCTTTCATCCAGTTTCTTGACACAACCTATATAGCTCCTTGTTATGTTACAGAAGAAACCCTGTAATTACATCTAATTTCCAACCTACTCCTGAATCAGTATCTTTAAAATGAATTTGCTTTATTTTAAAGAGAAGACTAGGGTCTTAGATTTTTCACCCCAGAAATATTTTCTAATATGGGCTTTTATATCCCTACTCAAAGATAAAATATGATACTGTCCACCTGGGTTTTTGAGGTACTTGGCAAATAACTGGTGGAAAAAGTTTGGATCCACTTCTTTTTAAACCTTCCCAGCCCCCATACCATCGCTGTCGGCACCCACCCACCCACCTTCGCCACAAAAATAAGGTAGTTTTCAAATTACTTTCCTTATTTCTCCCCTCACTACACTGACCGAGGTACGACCCAGGGGTAAGAGTGGAGTTGCCGAACCGAGCCTCGTTGTAGATGACCACGGCGGCCGCTTTCCTCCTTGCTGCGTTGACGACTTTGTCCTTCAACTGGCAGCCTCCGTGGGCCACTAAGGCGATCCAGGACTGAGGCGGCAAGAAGGGCGCTCCAGCCTTTTTGTCTCCCGAGGGACTTCCGGGCGCCATAGGGATCTCGTATTCCACCTTGGGGTCGCAACCTTCCATGTGGCGGGCCGTTCCGCCCAAAGGGATGCCCACTAGGCCCTGCGCGCTCTCCTTGGGCGAGCTGATCCCGTAGCGCCCGCTTTCCGCGCTGTCCCGCACCGTGCGGTTGGTGGCCGGCTCGGTGTACACCGTGCTCACCCAGGCTGTGTACCAGACCAGCGACCAGGAGACCCGCGGCCATCCCCCCGCCGCTAGGAAAAGCAGCGGCAGCGTCACGCGGTGCGACAGCAGCCGCCCCATCGCTTCCGGACGCACAAGGCGAGCGGTCCAGCCGGCGTCCGAGGCAGACTGTTGTCGGCCGCTCACCTAGGACGCGAGTTTCGGCGGCTTGAGCAAGCGCTTCTGGATTCCCGCCTCTGCCTAAGAGGCGGCTCACATGGCGGGCAGAGCCGGCGCCTAAGCCTGGGAGAAAAAAGGCGGTGACTGAGCTTGCTCAGGCTGTCCTTTTTTCCTCCTCCACCGAGCCAAGTTTCCATGCGCTTCCGCCGCGCGCATTTACGCGTGGTCATTAGGCTGCGGGTTCCTCAAAGTGCAGCAGAGCGGAGTCACGTGGTTCGGCACTCTGACCCCAAACGCTTATTACGTCTTGCTTGCAACTCGAGACGCCGGTCGTGCTCTCCATCTCGGCGTACGATTCAGCCTCTTAACTCAGGTTCCCAAACTTGGCAGCTTTAAGACTTGTGGACTTCAACTCCCAGAATTCTCCAGTCAGCTGGCTGGAG
>JANHFP010001514.1:84340-94502 GCA_032468135.1 Calamaria suluensis
GTCCCAGCTTCTGCCAACCTAGCAGTTTCGAAAGCACGTAAAAATGCAAGTAGAAAAAAATAGGGGCCACCTTTGGTGGGAAGGTAACAGCGTTCCGTGCGCCTTTGGTGTTGAGTCCTGCTGACCACATGACCATGGAGACGTCTTTGGACAGTGCTGGCTCTTCAGCTTTCAAACGAAGTCGGAAATGACTAGCACATATGTGCGAGGGAAACCTTTACCTTTTAAGAAATTTTGATTTAAGACGCACTCAATCATGAAGCTCCTTGGGGGGGAAAGCCTAAACAACCTCACAGATTTGTGAGAAAGTAAAACAGGAACAGGAGAACATACCAGCTAGCCTAATAAAGATAAATACTAGGGGTGACATGATAGCAGTCTTCCAATATTTGAGGGACAACAATTGAGAGGACAGGATCAACCTATTCTCCAAAGCATGAGTCTCCAATCCTGGCAACTTAAAGCCTGGCAGACCTCAACTCCCAGGCTGCTCCAAAGCATCTGAGGGGCAAGACAAGAAGATGATGGATGGAAACTTAACAAAGTGAGATCCAACTAGGATTAAGGAGAAATTTCCTGTTGGTCAGAAAAAACTGATATTACTATGGAACTCAAGCTTTCCCTCAGAAGTTGTGGGCACTGCATCTTGATCCTTGTCTTCAAGCATTTTATAATGACATGACTTATCAGCATATCCACCATGTTCTTCCTTTGAATTCCTTTGTCATTTTAACGGATGGATGCAATTCTTTGCAAAAATATGGGAGTACTTTGTCTCTATAGTCCGGGCTTTTTTTAAGAAAATGAAATCTATTTTATAGTGCTGGGATTTCTTAATGGTCCCCTATCCAAATACTAGTCAGGGAAAATTCTGCTTTATTTATTTTATTTTATTCGTACTTATATACCGCCCCCTTCCGAGGACTTGGGGCGGTTTACAGCCATGATAAAAACATACAATTTCATATCATAATTAAATTTAAAATTTAAAATCAAATATTTGATGGCTGATTAGTTAAAAGCAATTATTTTAAAAAGTTTTAAAATTTAAATTATATATATATATTTTAAAAAATAGCAATAGCGCTTAAGACTTATATACCGCTTCAATCTGCTTTGCAACCCTCTCTAAGTGGTTTACAGAGTTGGTATCTTGCCCTCGACAGTTTTGGGTCCTCCTTTGACTGACCTTGGACAGGATGGAAGGCTGAGTAAGCCTTGAACCTGGCGAGATTTGAACTGCCAAACTGCAGGCATCCGGCAGTCAGCAGAGGTAGCCCGCAGTACTGCTGCCAATTGGCCCCCATAGCCATTTGGCCCCACACAAGGCCACACAGCTTTCATGTTCATTCAGTGTTTTTAGGGATGCCTGGAACATCTCCAGGTCTTCCGCTTGGCTCTTCAGAGCTTTTAATGCTCCATATTGCTAAGCCTTTTTGCGCACATTGGTGTTTACGATCTAGCGTTTGACCAGATGCCTTGAGGATGGCAGGCGGCCTTGTTGCAAAATTGGTTTTTAGCTGGAAATGTCTCCAACTGTGGGGTTCTGCTCCAAGTGGGGAAACAGACACTGGAAGCATGGAGACTGCTTGGAAAGATGGCTTAATGGTGGTCAGGAATCACATGGCTTGACTTCCTGAGCAGAAAAAAGGGCTGACCTGCTGTGTGTGCCTTGGTTTTAATGATTTTTCTGAGGTTGGAACTTCCTGTGGCACAGGAAGAGTATCCTGATTGGTTGTCAATCCCACAGGGGGTGGGGGGGGGATCCCAGCTAGCCTTGCTGGCTGATGCAATCTTCCATGTGCGCCATGTAGTCCTTGTTGTTCTTAGTTGCGAAGTCGTGTCCGACCCATTGCAACCCCATGGACAATGTTTCTCCAGTCCTTCCTGTCCTCCACCATCCTCTGGAGTCCACCCAAGCTCATGCCTGCTGCTTCAGTGACTCCATCCATCCAGCCACCTCCTTCTCTGTCATCCCCTTCTTTTTTGGCCCTCAATCTTTCCCAGCATCAGGCTCTTCTCCAAGGAGTCCTTTCTTCTCATTAGGTGGCCAAAGTATTTGAGTTTCATGGATATTTATAGTCTAGTGAAAAGAAGGACTAGTGGTGACATGATATCAGCATTCCAATATCTGAGGGGTTTCCACAAAGATGATTAGGGGGTCCACCTATTCTCCAAAGCATCAGAAGGAAAGTTAAGAAGTAATAGATGGAAACTAATCAACAAGTGAATCAATTTAGAACTAAGGAGAAATTTCCTAACAAATTTCTTAACCACTGTAACAACTTGACTTCAGAAATTCAGGGTGTTCCATCACTGAAGGTTTTTAAGAGACTAGACAACCTGGAATGGTTAGGGCATCCTGTTTGAAAATGCGGTTGAACTAGAACACTTCCAAAGTCCCTTCCAACTCCGTTGTTCTGTTGTAGAATGGAGATTATCGAGAACATGAGCCAAAAGTCAGGGTTTGTCAATTCAGTATTATTACAAAGTACTGTCTTGTTAAGATGATAATTCTCCAGATTTCTCAGTTAACTTGCATTGTTTCCAAAGGCATGAGAAATCTGGGAAAATCAAGCCAAGCTGAATGAAATAGAAAATAAAGTGCCAGACAAAATTACAAAGTATTATAGGCTCTCGTAGGGAAGCTAGAGAAGGATATTTTTAAAATGTCTGACAGAAACTTATCCTGATTTTTTTTCTACCAGTTTAGTTTGAGAAAAGAGAATATATTCCAAGGAGCAGAAGATGGTGGAGAAACTCCACTGGTGGAATCTAATCTTCTGGTGAGCTATTGTTCTTTCTTATGTCCACATATAATATGTTCTCCAGTGGTCTTCAGCCCCATATGGCTTCCCACATTTTAATTAAAAAACCTGATTGTTCTTTAGAAGGCCAGATCCTGAAGATGAAACTTAAATACTTTGGCCACCTAATGAGAAAGAAGGACTCGCTGGAGAATGCTGGGGAAGTTTGAGGGCCAAAGAAGAAGGGGACGGCAGAAAACGAGGTGGCCGGATGGAGTCACTGAAGCAGTAGGCATGAGCTTGGGAGGACTCCAGAGGATGGTGGAGGACAGGACAGCCTGTAGGAACGTTGTCCATGGGGTCGCAATGGGTCTGACATGACTTCACAACTAACAACAACAACAAATAGTAATAAAAGGTTTCAGGAAAAAAAATCTGATGTTGTTTGTTTTCCACAGCAATTTTGTTGGCTTATAAAATTATTGGAGAATTATTTAACAGAATAATAGAGTTGGAAGGACCTTGGGGGTCATCTAACCCAAATCAAGCAGGAGACCCTAAATCATTCTGGATAAATATCTGTCCACTCTCTTCCTGAAAACTTCCAGTGATGCAGCACTGACAACTTCTGAAGGCATCGGTTCCACTGGTTAGTTGCTCTCACTGTCAGGAAATTTCTCATTAGTTCTAGGTTGCTTCTCCTTTTGATAAATTTATGTCTGTTGCTTCCCAAACTCCCTCTGGAAAAACCAAAGAAGTCATCCAATCACATTCTCTTCTCACAGATTTGACAAAGACTCCTGACAGATTATTTCGACTGAGTTCTATTTTCTTGTACCAAAATACATGGAAGGTCTTTACTGAAGGTGTTCATTGCAAATCTTCATTCATTTGACGATCTTCAAAAAAAATTATTGTGCGCGTGGAATCCAATTAGGTTGAATCAGGCCCTGATTGGTTTTACTCAGGGGTGAGCAGTCTTCAGCATTAGGGCCAGATGCATTCTTATTACATTCTTATGGAATGTAAACTTCTATCTGAATTTCCATTTGCTAGTAATTTAGTCATTCCTCTTGATGTTGCTTGTTATCAAGAACAAACAAGGGGAGAAGATATTAGAAATATTGAAAAGGGGTAAAAAAATTAGTTTGGCAGAATCCACTTTTTATTCCAAGTACCAGCCTTCAATCAATCAATCAATCAGTCAATCAATCAATCAATCAATCAACTAATCAATCAATCAATATTTCAGCTTCAGCCACCATTCTCTTGCAAATAAGCCCTTATGGATCACTTCTCTAGGGTAAGTCTATTGACCAACTCTGCTGACATGCATTGGCTCAGTTAGTAAGGAGTAAGATTCAGTAGATTCAAAACAATCTTTCACATAGTCATGGCATCAACCAATAGAGTGCCTCGCATATCACAGGAAGATTTTTTTTTTGTAATGTTAGTGTTGCAATTCCTCGCATGTTGGTTTGTTCCTTTAAGTGTATTCGTAAGATGACTGTAACCAGTGATTAGCATAACGGTGTAATTGCTTGGTAACAGGAGGGTATAAAAGGAATGGAAAGCCAGTTGAACTTCCCTTCTCTTGCTGATCCTTTGCCTTGATATTTTGCCCTGTTGATTCTATTTGCTGCTATTCTGGTTATTTGTTGTTGTTAGTTGCGAAGTTGTGTCAGACCCATCGCGACCCCATGGACAATGTTCCTCCAGGCCTTCCTGTCCTCCACCATCCCCCAGAGTCCACCCAAGCTCACGCCCGCTGCTTCAGTGACTCCAACCTGCCACCTTGTTCTCTGCCGTCCCCTTCTTCTTTTTTATATATATCTAACACGGATGATACTAAAGAATGAACGCCCAAACTGCAACCCAAAACCCACTTATTTATTACAAAGTGCCAACATGGCAATTTAACCTGAATAATGAGGTTTTACTACTTACAATAATAATGATAAACAACAGAGAGTTCAGCTAACTGTTCTAAGAAACACGTGATAAATGCATTTATTCCCCTTCACTCCCCCCCTCCCGCTTTTGAAACATTACATTTAGCAACAATAAAAAAGAAACATGTTTGTAATATAACTTCTCTTTCCCTCCCTCTCTCTCTTTCAATTTCTCTCCTCTGTCTCTGTTTCTCTCTTTCCCTCCCTCCCTCTCTTTGTCTCTCTCCCCTGAGAAGGAGGGGAAGAAACCCCTGAACTGCTGCTGTCTGGTGGGAATCTGACGTCTGGAGGCTAAGGAGCCCAGGGGTAGCATGTCCACGCTCAGCTGGCTGGAAAGCCAAAGTCCAGCTGGGCTGCGGGGAGGTGGGACACAGGGACACGCTCCATACGTTCTGTCAGGCTCCACAGCCACCACGAAACTACAGCAATTATCACAGCATTTTGTCACCCTGGTTCCAAAGATCACAGACTTGAATATTTATCAGAAAAGAGGAAAAGAACACCCACATCAATGCTAAAGTATTATTTCTGCCTCCCAAAAGAATGTTTATGGTAGAGGATTTAGTTCGCCTTATATCTTTTGAACTGTGGTTCTGATAAGAACAAAGAGACAGACAGACATATGGATGGACAGACAGACACAGCCATCCATAGCCATTACCTGAACTTCATTGGTTTTCTGCCGGATAGCTCCTTCTCTTTCTCGGATGTCTTGCTCCAGGGAATATTTCTCTCTACAGTGTAAAAAAACAAATAATAACAGTTAAAAAAAATCATGGCATAAGTATCTGATTTCCTTCATCTAGCCCAGGGATCCCCAAATCACAGCCTGAGGCTCAAGGCTGATTCAGCCTTCTGTCTTTCTGAGGTTGGAAAAACGGGGATCCAGACTGTTGGGGGCAATGAGCTGATTCTAAATCTCTTAGGAAGGGCTGTAAAGCACTGTTAAGTGGTATATAAGTCTAAGTGCTATTGCTACATGGGATTATAACCAGGGGTGAAATATAAAATTTGTTGCTGCCGATTTTGGGCGTGGCTTGGTGGTGGGAAGGTCATGTGACTGGGTGGACATAGCCATTTTTTTAAAAAAAACATTTTTAAAGCATTTTTTGCTACTAGTTCCAGGGAACAGGTAAAAAAAAAAAAAGATTTTAACATGTAAAGAAAGCCTCCGAGGATCACAGTAGAGCCGTGTGATCATAGGAGCCTTTTTTCTTACATTTTAAAGGCATTTTTTCCTACCTAATATTCGCTGGGTTAGGTAGGAAAAATACCTTTAAAATGTAAAAGCCTCAGAAGACTGGGCAGAGGGGGCAGGGCCAAGGATTTTTGCTACCGGGTCTCTGAACCATCTGCCACCATCCCTACCGGGGAGGGCAAAAACAGCCTTCCCCTAGGGAGGCCCTCTGGAGGCTGGAAGCAGCCTAATTCCTGACTTCTGGTGGGCCCGGAAGGCCTGATCGCATGTGCCCACCGATGTGACTCCTTGTACTACCTGTGCCATGGGTTCGCCATCAGGGACATAGAACCATTAATTTACAGACTACACCACCCACCCATATTAAAACTGATACACAACAGATTATATGCGGAGGCTCCCGGACTTAAGAACTTTTCGCCGGGAGCTGAAGACATACCTCTTCCGTTTAGCTGGTCTGGGATAAATTAAAAATGGGGTTTTTAGGGGAAAAATTTGTAATTTTTAAATATTAATAATTTTAAACATTTTTAAAAAATTTTATAGCCATTGAAATAATTTAATTGTCTTTTAATTTATATATTTGTATATATGGTATTTTAGTATTATGGCTGTGCACCGCCCCAAGTCCGCGAAGAGAGGGGCAGTATATAAATTTAATTAATAAATAATAATAAATATACCCACAAGCTTTAATTCTGTCAAGCAGGTTACCATGTGATTGATTGCCTTGCATTTAACCACCAATCAGTAGTAGAAGTTATAAGTGCAGCAAACAAATGTAACTTCATCCCTTGTCATTTATGCAGCATATCAGTACCATCAATGTTATAAAGGAAGGTGTTATAAAATGCATATTTTTAAAAAATCCACTCCATCCCCACAAGCCCAGGAATACTAATCTAATGGTATATAGACTTGGATAAATGGTTGGGGTGAGCATGGACCCTTACATTATTCTAGGAGGGTGAATAAAAACACGGGAGAGTGAAAAGGAGTCTCAAAGTAATCTTTGTAGGAAGCTTTAATTATTTGTGCAATAATATTTCTCAACTACAAGAAAACAATACATTCTGCATGTGTTGCCTGTTAAAGTATTAAGGTTTTTAGGCAATTCCAAAAATATTTAATTGGTTTCTACTTTTTCTAGATCAGAGGAACCTTGGTATGTCCATGAGAGTAGAGCGTTCTACTCTGGATCAGGTGAAGAAACGTTTTGAAGTGAACAAGAAAAAAATGGAGGAGAAACAAAAGGATTATGACTTTGAGGAGAGGATGAAGGAGCTCAGAGAAGAGGTGTAGTATTACCCAGAAATTAAACAGGACATGATTGTAATGGAATACATCTTAGGCTGATAGATATTCTATTATGATTATCTTGCTCAAGAGTCATGTTTACATTGTTTTTAAAAACGTTGTGCAGCAATAATCATGATCGTCATTCTAGATCAGATGTGATAAACTCGATTTCATTGAGGGCCACATCAGGATTGTGTTTTACCCGGGGGGGGGGGGTGTTTGGCCAGGAGGGGCATGGCCAGGTTCACGTCACGGGTCTCCGGGGGTACCTTTGGTGGCTTTGGTGGAAGCTCCATTTCCAGCTGTGATGGCCTCCTGCAACCCTCTGCCAGGAAAAATGGAGCTCTGGAGGGCCACATGTGAGCCAGTCATTCGCTGTTTCCAGGGTGGCCCCACAGGCGAGATCTAACCACCCCGTGGGCCAGATCCATCCCGCAGCCCTTGTGTTTGACACCCCTGTTCTGGATGGAATTAGATCTTTGTACCAAATTCAGCATATTTACTATTCTGATACTGCCCCAAGAGTAGCTTGTCTTGAAAATGATCAGGAAAGTTATTTTTGTTCCTTGATTTCCCCAGTATAATAATGGGCTGAATATAGCATTCAAGATTTTCCTTACTGTATTTCATTGGCTTTGCAGCACAATCTGGTGAAATTGTGTGTGAAGACTTCTGGTGATTAGGAAAACTATATATTTTGGACATTTCCCCCTCTTTTTAAAAAACCATATGTAAGAAAAATAGAATTATATGTAATATAGAAATATTATAGAGGCAGGTATGTTGTCTGTCCTGTTCAGTAAAACAAAATTGGTTTTTAAACATTTATTATATCTAAAATTGAAATTGGAAGATCTGAGGAAGATTTTCATCAGTCATGGAACACTCTTTAATGTCACTCACAGGTACTTGCACTTCCTAGAAACAAAAGAAACCATTTGTTCTTTATTGCATGCATATAGGGATATTTAACGAAGGTTACAATATTAAGATAGTTTTGCAAATTATCATTACTATTTAGAATAGAAGCACAATGGAACAAGGAAGGAAGGAACATCTCTTCTCCAGCCCCCTATAATGTTAATTAGAATGCAAAAGAGTACCATAACTGGCCAAATCACTTAGAATTGAGTAATTGGGAACTGGAACCATTGCTGTAGGAATGAAAAATGGGGTTTGAGCATGCCATGGATTGATCATCTTTATAAAATGGGAGATTCAAAATTTGCTTTTGGAATTTTGGAAACAAAAAATAATATAGAAACTATGTATATGAATATATGACTTTATTCAGGTTTCCCTAATAATCACTTCAAGACATGTTTTAAATCTTTTGGTTGTGTGGGTAGTTAATATAAAAAAGTCCTGCAATGTCATGCAAGCTTTTGCAGCCTTAACAACTGTTGAGAAACCATTAACCAAAGTTGCACTTCATTATATCCCAAAACAAGCATGGCTGCTTTCCAGGTCTTGCAATCTCACAGAACAACAAAATATTTTGATTAGAGTTGTAGAAGTTCTTTGATGCCAGAGCCATTCAAAGCACAGCTTATGTTCTGTTGAGCAGCTGTCATCAGGCTGTTCCAAGAGCTATCAGCTGCTGACATTGCCTTCTGGCATCATTCAGCACCACATTTGTAACAGAGCATTAATACAGAATCCATGTGATTGTTTTCAAGCAAAGCTGTATTTCTTTCACTCTTAATTTCAGATGAAGTCTTCCATATTGGTTTAAAAATGGATGCTGAAAGCAAATGACTGTTCTATATAATCAGCATCTTCTCTTGGCACTTTGGTATTTGTGCCTTTGAGTTGCTTTTCTTTCATTGTTGCTTTGGAATGAGCCATTTTTCTTCCACTCATTTTGTTTCTTCTTCAGACCAGAAAGCATGTTGTCTCAATTGCCTAATTTCTGAGGTTTGTCTTTCTTTTCAAAGATTTTGATTATGTAAGCAAGCTTGGATAAAAAGAGTTATTTCCTGTGTTTCAGGAGGAAAAGGCCAAAGCCTACAAAAAAGAAAAACAGAGGGAGAAGAAAAGGAGGGCAGAGGAAGACTTGACATTTGAAGAGGACGATGAAATGGCTGCTGTAATGGGTTTCTCTGGTTTTGGCTCAACTAAGAAAAACCACTGATAAGCCAGAAACTGTATTTTGAATGGCTACTGCTTATGTCCTGATGATGCTTCAAAATCCTAGAAAGACTGCAAAGAATTTGTCTCTAAATAACCTGATACAAGTTGGGAAACAATTCCACACTTCTCATGTGAGGCTGATTCTGCCCTACTATAATTAAAACTTCCCTGGTTGAAAAGATAGCACCACATTTGATTGTGTGCTGATAACTCTCAATCTCAAATAAAAATACTAGTATTTTTAAATAGTAAATAGTATTTCCCCTTCCTTGAACCCCTGACAATATTTAAGGATACATCTTTTCTCAAGATCTGCTTGAAATGCACACACACTTTTATACAGAATTCTGTGGTGATTATAAAGTATTTTAAGCGCTAAATTTCTCTTGGCCTTGTCTGCAGCTGCAGTTTTCCAGTGCAAGTTCTGCTTGCTTTTTATTTTGTATTGTGTGCATGAGAGATATACTATTGGGTGTGCTTTTTTAAAAAAAATCAAATGCAATGGGTTTTAAAAAACTTTTACAAAGTCTATATATACAGGGTGAGGAGAGGATAGATTCATATTCACTATTATTTTCCAGAACTCACAGGAGATTATTGTCTATATACTGAGCAAGTTATTGTCTGTACCAATAGCTTGCTGAATTTTTTTTTAAATGTATTGGTAACCTAGAAGGATCAAGGTTCTGGTTGATCTCCTTTCATTGATATATATAGTAAATTATCTGAGAATTTGGTAAGATTAGGCTAATTTGAATTCCCTCCCCCCAAATAGCAGTAAATGGTGCTCTGCTCTAAAAATAGAGAAATTTCTCATCAAGAAAAAATTGCCC
>JANHFP010001515.1:76379-89306 GCA_032468135.1 Calamaria suluensis
GGAGCAAGTAAGGGAAGGAACACAGCTGAGTGGAACCCTTTAAAAGCCAGCCAGTTGTGATCAGCAGTTGCTGGAATCAAAGTTTGACTTTACTGTGTTAGGGTCTCGGTGATCTATCCATTTTTGGTAAGAATTTCTCAAACCAATTATACTTGTCTTATCTCAGTAATTACTTTTGGACTGCAGCCAGAGTGTGTCTCCGCAATAAAGTTTATTTGTTTTCTACGTTCCTGCTTTTTGTGTTGGGGGATTGCTTTGAACTGGGTCATCACACTGACTGAGTACCAAGAATCTGCATTTAGGTGTTTGTGCCAGCCATATTTTCTTTAATGAGTCACAAATGGACTTGGTGATGGTAGGCTTGGTGATCTTTCTATCCTTCCCAAAGAAACTTAACTCTCTAACTGTTTTCTTCTTCTTCTTCTTTTTTCCTTTCTACAGTACATCGCATTTGCTTCCCTCTTCTTCATTCTGGTTTCCATCACCACCTTTTGCCTCGAGACCCATGAGAGATTTAATCCTATCGTTAACAAGACAGAGAAGGAAATTGTTGGCAATGACACCCAGGTGCGGGTCTATCAGGAGACTGAGACGGAGGCTTTCCTGACCTACATTGAAGGGGTCTGCGTGATTTGGTTTACTTTTGAGTTCCTGATGAGGGTCATTTTCTGCCCCAACAAGATGGAATTCATCAAAAACACCTTGAACATCATCGACTTTGTGGCCATTCTCCCGTTTTACCTGGAGGTTGGACTCAGTGGCCTGTCTTCCAAAGCCGCTAAGGACGTCTTGGGCTTCTTGAGGGTGGTCCGGTTTGTGCGAATCCTGCGAATTTTCAAGCTGACCCGCCATTTCGTAGGACTGCGGGTTTTGGGTCATACTCTCCGTGCCAGCACAAATGAATTCTTGCTGCTCATCATCTTCTTGGCACTGGGCGTCTTAATCTTTGCCACGATGATCTACTACGCTGAGAGAATAGGTGCTAAACCCAACGACCCTAGTGCCAGCAAACACACACATTTTAAAAATATCCCCATTGGCTTCTGGTGGGCTGTTGTCACCATGACTACCCTGGGCTACGGAGACATGTATCCTCAGACTTGGTCAGGCATGTTGGTGGGGGCCCTCTGTGCTCTCGCAGGCGTGCTGACCATTGCCATGCCTGTACCCGTCATTGTGAACAATTTTGGAATGTATTACTCCTTAGCTATGGCTAAGCAGAAGCTACCAAAGAAAAAAAAGAAGCATATCCCGCGGCCGCCCCAGCTGGGATCCCCCAATTATTGTAAATCTGTCATAAACTCTCCACACCACAGTACTCAGAGCGACACATGCCCACTCGCCCAAGAAGAAATGTTAGAAATTAACAGAGCAGGTAGGAAACCTCTTAGAGGAATGTCCATCTGACTTTTAACCTCCATCCTTTCTAGAGCTTGAAAGATTCAGTCAGAACTGCATTCTTAGCCCAATGGATAGCGCGTTATCCTACTATTGTCCCACTGCCACAAATGGAATCATGTGTGGGACGAGCAGGTTTCAGGGTCAGGTGACGAACAGTAGAAGCTGATGAACAAAATTTAGCACTGCCCAGGTTTGTTAGGAGCCCTCAGATCAGTCCTGTTTAACGGGATACTTAAAGGCCCTGAAGGAATAACTAGATTGAGGAATATTTTCAGAGTTCTATAATTTTCACTGACAGACTACGTTTTTTGTTTCGAGATGGTTCACAGCATTTTGAGCATTTTAGCAGTCAAGGGCACAGCTTTTGCCCCAGAAAGAAAATACAAAAATAACAATACATTTCCCCCTAGCTAACTACTTTCCTTTTATACTTAGCTACTTCTAAAGTTGCAGAAAACCATGGATTTGGGAGATTAGAAGAACAAAGTGAACAGTCATTTAAATCTACATGCAGATCCATAAGAAAAACACTTCCCCCCAAAAAAAATGTGTTTACTTATTTACTTATTAGAATGGCATTAAAGGCATGTGATTAGGTTCAGAAAGGAACAAAGCTAAACATAAGGATTTTATTCTGTGGCAGGCAATTCCAACTCAGTAGGATCATATAGAAGTTTAGCACTTAGCATTCAAAACACAAGGCTCATCAATGCTTTCTCGTGAAAACTTAGTCTACAATCAACAGCTTCTTCAACCATCTACTATTAGAAGGATGATGGAAAAAGGGGAGCATGGTGGCCATTGGGTGCAGATTTTTTCTGAAGAGCCTTGAGCGATAATCTCACAGGGTATCTTTTTAAAAAAAAACGTACAGATAAATGAAAGCAATAAGAAAATAATTCCATTTGGACAAAACTATTTTTCACATTGGTTCAACATAGAGGTTGGGGAATAAAAATACTAGTCATCATGGAATATGTTATAATATGCCATGGCTAGTGGTCAGTTATGGGACTATCTCAGTTTTATGAGACTTCTCAAAGAGCACACAAACATACAGGGCTTTGATCTGGTTAATTCAACCCCATAATCTACCTCTATCCATGGAATATCATTGACCTATTCTATGGAGAAAAATGTAATTTTAAGAAAAACAGACACCAATTATTTTGGCTGGTGAAATCAATGTAAGTTGCAATCCATGTGCAATATTCAGCCTAAGTGTTTGGGGGTGGGACATTTCTGATTGGTATATATCGAGAAAAATAATAATCATTTATACAGCAGTTCATGCTAAACTTTAGGGGTAAGAATCTGTTGAAAAGGATGAGCTTATGATGGTCTTGCAGTACCATTTATTTGTTTACTTTTGTGGAAAAATCTAATTTATTGCTCCATGCGGTGAGGACTCTTCTCTTTCCATCTCATAGCCATGCATGCGGATGCTATTGAAAGAACACAAAAGAAGTATAACTTTCCTTTGTGTGTGTGGCTTCACCAGTGCCAAATGCTAATTTCTAAGAGATGACAAAGAGATAGTACAACTTTTCAGTTATTTCGTTGTGGAACTTGAAAATCCATCCAGATGGGTAAAGTTTTCATTTTTGCCTCTGTTCTTTCCTGTGGATTTTTTTTTAAGCATTTAATTTAATTTGAAGACTTCCATTGCTCCAGGCTGGCCACAATCCATGCAAATGACTGCCTCTTTACTATTTTAACCTTTGCACATACCTACGCATTCTTCTCAGGTTGCAAATGCTTATCGCAAAGTCGTCACCAAGAATAATGCAACTTCTTCATGAGTAAAGAAGTACATGTATGATTCTGTAACACAGGGACGATAAAACAATGCTTATGAAGCAGTATGCTGCATACTTCCAATTGCTGAACAATGTCCCTGCTTATTGGGTGCCTATAATCCAGAGAACCAATTGGTTTTCATGAAGGCTCTAAAATCATATGTGACCCTTGTGTGTTAAAAAAAAAAAGATCTGTGGCCATCTGTTATCATTGGTCTATTTCTTCTCACATGTGGAACTATGTGCAGTATGAAGTGAACTGTACTGTATATGATATAAGCCAAGCAGCTCTTTTGTACTGGTTATGACTGGGCTAGCACTTCTATGCAGCCCAGTTCATGTTAGGACGTCAACAAATGGTTCTATACATGAAAAGGGTTATGTGCAGAAAACAATTGGCCAGCTTGCATGCATGAGCCTTAAAGTCAACAGTTTGTTTGTGCTTTTCATCAGCTCCAAGAGCCCATTTGTAATTTGTTTAATAGAGTTGGATTACAGTACCTGGTTGTTTATTCAATAAAATAGAAGCAAATGTTTAATACTTAATTGGCAGGGAAGGCATTAAGGAGTTGTGGAGGCTTCTGTCATATCCAGAATAAAGAGATCTGCAGATTCTAAGGTGATAAAGTAAATCCTATTCCCGGTATACGAATGCCATCATAAGTTAAGCTTCTAAGTATCAGCCACAGATATCTCAGTCCTAGAAATGAAAAGCAACCAAAGAGAATCACAACCAATACCCAATTATCAGTGGATGTTGACTTATGAAATAGATAACATCTAAGAACGGCTGTAGGTGCCCACTTTATCCTGGGTTTCTTTAAGCACTCCCATTTTCATATCTGAAGAAGCATGCTTTCTTTAGGATTTTGTTATAATTCCTATCATGTAGCCATCAGCTACTACTTTGTTGTATAGAACACAAGGAGGTAAGCTGCTTCAGAGGCAGATTTAATGAACGCTCTGTGCGCCTTGCAATAAGATATTGATCAGCGGTAGTCAGTTTCTGGTGCAGTAGGAAATTTTAAAATTAGATTATTCTACTTTTAATGTATTAAAATATCCCGAATTTTATTTGAATCTCCCTCTAATGACTGCTGCTAGTAGTAGCGCTAGTAACACTAGTAAATTCCAGTGCAAAAATATTCCTTCATGTTTGCACAAGTCTCTGCTTTCTCTGGCTTTTACAGTCCATATTAAGGAAGCAGCAGATTTTTTTTCCCTAAAGAGTTTTGGAGTGATTAAAAGGCTGCTGAAAAGGGTAAAATGGCTGCATTTGTGCATCAGATATCAAGCTGTCAACAGCCTAAGAGAAATATTTGATGTTATTTCTGTGCTTGATGCAACTTTCCAGTATTTAGAAGTAAGGAACCTGTTTTAGGCTACCAGATGAGCTGAAACAAATGGCTCAGGCCATGTAGTAAAGATACAATAGAGGAGAATATGTCTGTTTGTTCACTAAGGTGATATGAGCCTAAGTACCACACAGTGTTTCATTTAGGACGGTCTAGCTGTCTCTGTTTGGAGGATTCTTTAGAACCCGCATAACCGCCTTCATTATAGAATTGCACTACCTACCTCATAGTGGATAGTTTACTTCAATAGAACTGTTTTGCCTTATTGAAGGAAAAAGTGATTCCTGATCTTAGTTGCACAGAAGCAAAATTATGAAGCCAACGAGGTATATATGAATGCAGTAAAAGTCAGGCGAGGGTGTTGTGTCTGGTGAGCATATTTGTAGTTTTCAGCGCTTGGGGTGAGCACTTTCACAAAATGGCTGCCAAAAAAGCATTCACCTACTCACATTCATTGATATGTTCTGTCACAAAACGCCCCCATGTATCTAATGGCAGGCTAGTGATGGTGCTTCCTGCCATCCCCTCTAATAATTTCTCCTCCCCCTATCTTCAAAATGCAGTCTGTAATCTCATGTCAGTTTTGCCTTTTTCCTGGAACCTCTGTAGTCAGCCACCATTATTATTTCCTAATAATGCCTGTGGGGCCCCATGTGAGTCCTTAGGCAGTCTAGAAAATCTACATGTATAAATAGTTGTTTGCAGGAAAACAGCTTCCCGCTGTTTTAATTACAGAAAAAAACTGGTGGACCATAGAGTGTATTTGCAATGTCCACAGTACTGCTCCCATTATAGCAATGCTCCCATTTCCTAATCCAAATGGAACTGCAAAATTGGGACATGTTGATGTCCCAATTGTATCCCATAATTAGGAATCAAGTTTGTTGTTCGCATGCAGAAGGCCCCTGAGTCCACCTCCAATATACTCAGGGGAAACTTGGAAGTGGAATTGGTCCCATTTCATAAAAACAATATGCACCAAGCAGGACCAGTGGTTATTTTCAGTAGAAGTCAACTGCTGCATCCCAATGAGAATAACCCCAAAGTTTATCCTTCGTTAAATGGTAATTGTACCCCAACTCCTTCCATGCCCAGAGATTAGATTTAAGACAAAAATGAAGAGAGTCCCATCTTCAGGTTTCTAACCAACTTAAATAACTGATATAATAAATGCTTGTTTTAATTTGGGGCTAGTTATTTTTATGTTCTGTGTACTGGAGCTATTGACCTTCTTGATAACTTTATCAGGACCGAGAGCAGACAATTTGTATTTCAGACCTTTTCAAGAGGGATAGAAAAATCAGCAGAGATTTCATGTGAACAGGCCCGTTGTTTACGAAAAGGAAGAGAGGCCAAAAAAAGCATAATGCTATTTTTGTTTCAATCACTTAATTTAACAATGTTTGCTGCAATGATCAAGGCATAAGTGTGATTCAGCTCCACATAGACCAGAAAAAGGGATATATACACATTACATTTCCATGAGTACACCATGAATATGGAGTTTACGTAGCACTCTTTCTCCCTTGTCCTGTTAGATTGAGAAATAATTTTAGAGGTCTTGCTAACATTACATTAAATATTTCTCTGCTGGGACTGATGAGGCTGGAGAAACAGTGTATGATTGCATGATAGCATACGATAGGAAGTTTGAAGTCTATGTGTGAAGTCTCTATGATGAGGTTAAGGAGGAAAAGATGGCTGATGGATGCAGCTTTCTTATACAGAGTTTATAATGCTTATTCACGTCTTATAGAGCAGTGATGGCTAACGTTTTTGCCATCGCATGCCAAAAGTGGGGGGAACGCAGCAGGGGGTGTCACCTGTGTGTCCACACCCATAATTATATGCGCCCCACCGCCCATGTGGTGGGACCAGAATTTGGCAAACAGGCCAATTCTGATCACCAGATGGCCTCCAGGGAGTGGGGAAGGCCGTTTTTGCCCTCCCCAAACTCCTAGAAAGGCTCTGGAGCAGTGGAGAGTGAAAAACGGACCTTCCCCATCCCTTGGAGGCCCTCCAGAGGCCAGAAACAGCTACTTCCTGACTTCCAGTGGGCCCAGAAGGCCTGAAAATCAGCTGGCCAATGCATGCATGCATGCGAGAGCTGTGCTCACATGCCCATCAATATGGCTCCATGTGCCATCTGTGGCACGCATGCCATAGGTTCGCCATCACTGTTATAGAGGGTCATTTGGGATGGATCCATTCTGAACTAAAACAGCAAATTATAAACAATGACCCATTGCTATTTTTTATTCTTTTGAGGCACAAAAGTGAGATTTTTTTTCAGATTTTAATTGAAAGTCGATTTCACTTTGGCTCTCTGCTTTTGCTGTTGCCAGAGATAGAGAACACAAGTAGAAACATGACAGAATTTGAAGACTTGCTTACTTATTTCTCAAACTTGCACTGAATTTGAATTATTACTGGAACATTTCATTCAACCTTCACTTAACCTGTGTCCCTAGCATCAACCATAATGGTCTAAAAGCCTACATCTCTTTATTAAAACATATGAGTTTGAATAGGATGCCTTGTGTTTTCTCCTCCAAAGTTATCTATACTGAGGGATTAGGTTAAAAGATAGGGACTGATCTTCAGTGGCTGAGTTAGATTAGATCCTGATGTTCCTTGGTTCTAGGCTTTCACATTCACTGTGATACTACCATGGCTGTCTTTTGAGCATATTCCAATTCCATGTCTTTGTACTTAAAAGAAACAACTCAATGACAAGGCTGTTTATGACCATCCAAATTTGAAATTCTCTCTTCAGCAGCCCAATACCATCTCCGTCTAGGAATGTCTAAATCCTAGATTCAGTCATGTGTGACTAATAAATAGAGGCAGCTGTGTTACAGTTCCTTGAATACCAAGATTGGACCACCATTCACTCTGCATGCAAAGAAAGCCTAGCAGCAATGTTACGTATTTGACTATGGAAAATTGTGAATGTGAACGTCAGTCACCCAATTGAAACTGGGTAGGAACAAAGTGAGCATCTCTATACCTTGTGGCATTATCCAAATCTATTTGTTTCACTGAAAATGATGCAATCACAGGTCACGTTGACAGCTATTTGACCTTCAATGGTCACTTTCTGCACCAATGCTGATCAACATCAAAGCAGCTGCGCCAAAAAAAAGCCCACCCCAAAATCCAAGATAATAATCTGATCAGAATTCAGAATTATGTCTTAAAATCAGAAATTGTAATAAGATGGGAAGCCTAAAGCACTGGTGATTTGAATCCTAGAGCTGGTGATAAAAGTGTATACTAGGACACTAACAGAAAACAAATGATGGTTAGCTGGCACAATTAGAAAAGGGAGCAAACAGTCATTTCATAGGAATCTTTTCAGTGTACTTTTTCTTACTCTCTTATACATGGTGTGAACTTCTGCTAAGGTCCTTCTGCATCTGCTATTTTCATTAACTAACCATTCCCGCGCTCATAGTCCTTCACATTCATTCCCACTCCATGAATGGCATAAATGATCACCATGTTGCAGTGTTTATTATCTAAGAATGTATCTAAACTCAGGGATCTTAAAGGGTAACAGGGAGAGGTAGTACCCAGATTAAAGCTCCCTCTCCCAGCTGTACATTGAATGTAATATAATATTCTTCAATGTCTGACTTGTGCATAGTGCATCGTAACAGAGCATTGCTATGGTTTTAGTATGATTTCATAGATAGGGCCACTATCTATGATGGGCCGTACGTACTGCAAGACCACTTCAAGTTCCGAGATACATTTTGGGAAGTGCTGCTGGAAACAAACCATTTTTTCAGGATTACCCAACTGAAACTTTCCAGAGTGACCTGTAAAGGAAAGATTGCCTGACCTTCTCATACTTATTTTAACCCCCTTGGCTTCAGAGGTTAGTAAACCATTGTGCTACCTCATTCATTTTTAGAGATATGAGATATTGTGTCTCTAAAATGGGGGTATTGTCTAGGAGGGAGATTACAGTATTGGCCAGTAAGATTTGAGAGAGGTTATTTGCTGAAAGATCTTTACTGGGACCTACACTTCCTGGAGGGATCCAATTCAACACGCTGGTGAGTAACTACTCACAGGTAGGTTGGGTTTAAGGGCCTTTGGGTTTAGTATGCTAAGCAAAAATTTATCAAGATAAGCTCTATTGCTAGAAAGATGACATTGATTCACACACTTAAGATACATGCATAAGATAATGCTAAGTTTTATGAAAAATATTACTCTTTGGTTCAAAAAGCTAAAAGTATAAAGTTTTGAGAGTTAAAATCAGCTTCTGTGTAGAAACAACTGAAGTCTTTACATGTTCTTCATGTTTCTCTTTTTTCTCTCTTTCTCACTATTTGGTTTATTTATTTGTTTCTTTATTTATTTACTCCTATATGTTGCTTCCAACTTATGTATGTTACAGACTGTCACATTTTATATTCTGAAGTTTTTCTTCAATTGTCATCAACCTGAGTTCCATACTGGGCAACAGAAGGACATTAGAGTACAGTTCTTTAAATCCAAAACAACAAGGGATATCACAGGCTGTAGGTAAACTCCACTGAGGTTGTGACATACACACAAATCCTGATGAAAAAGGTATAAATACCAAAAGAAAAAGTAAGTACTTGATGCAACATGACACTAATTGGCTATGTTGCTCTCTTTAGTACTATCTGCATGGAAAACAAGTTAAGTTGCATAGCTCTCCAGCAGAATAATTCCAAAATGTATCCGCTGTAAGAGGATTCCACTACTGCTTTCAAAATCACTTCTGCCATAGCTCGAAGCTGTACTTGTATCCATCATCTTTTTAAGCTGTCATTTTCTCACGTCATTATTTGTCTTGGTTTTCTTGTCTCTTCTGTAATTCTTCTCTGTTATAATTAATGGCAAATGTACTGTCCTACCCTTAACAATCAAATGAGTCCATGGTTTTCAGTGGAGCTACTCCTAAGAGAGGGTACTTAGCACTAGAATGAGTCATCTCCTTTCGCAGCAATCCATGGAGCAGGGTTGAAGTCCTTTTCGAATTCCACTGGAATTCTGGTACACATAGATATCTAATGTTTCTTTCTGAGCAGAGTCTGCTACACAAGGCAAATAAATATTTTGTTGATCTAGATCAGAGGTTCCCAAACTTGGCAGCTTTAAGACTTGTGAACTTCAATTAGGAGCTGGCTGGAGAATTCTGGGAGTTGAAGTCCACAAGTCATAAAGCTGATTTATGGCCTGAATGCAAATGTCCCTTTTATTTTCAATGAAACAAAACTTGACAGTGCTTTTGTGTTTATTTCTCAGCAAAAGAAAAATAAATATATGGATATATCATTCTGAGTGCAGAAGGTGGGATCCTAATTTAGAAATATATTAGTTGAGCCTAATTTAACATTGATTAAAGTATGAGTAACTAAACACAAATCCATTAGAAATACGCATAAAAGTAAGGATGGGGTGGGAAGAAGAGCAAACAAAAAGGATATTAACAATTCAGCTCAAGAACCCCAAAATTCTACACTTAACAGTGTAAAGCGCAATTTCACAAAACTGAGTTAAATGTAGGGTATAACTGTATTAGAATTTTACCACATCTAATGAAACCATGTATATAATCAAACAAATAATTTCACTTATAACTAAACTAATAGCTAAACAACTTGATCTCAGTTAATGCATAGACAAAAATTGGTTTTTTTACGAATAAAGAAACTCCTGGTTTTAAGTTAATTTTTAAAATTCTTTATTAATATATATATAGATATATATATCTCAACTTGCTGCAACCAATAATTCATATTTCTTAGTCCAGGCAACTCTTAAACCCCATTGATCAATCTGTTCTCTTCTCTTTTTTCCACTTTCCTCAATTTTGCCAAGCATTGTTATTTTTTCTACTCCATTGCCTGCTCACATCTATAGACCAAAGTGAATGTGACTTTTTGCTTTTTGGTCATCGCTTCAAGTGACTAATCAGGACATTATTTCACCCAGGCCCAGCAAGATTCTCTTGAAGTACTTAATATATGGTTTCTAAATCTATTATTTAAATCATTTGTTCTATCTTTTGATCTCTCTTAATGTCCACCTTTCACAGTTGCATATTGCTCTTAGGTAATATGTTACTAAAGTTTAGCTGTACTAAAGTAAAGTTAAAGTAAAGCTAAGTAATATGTTACTAAAAGTAAAGCTGCTACTTTAATTATTCTGATTTTTGTTGTCACAGAAATACCCTTGATCTTGTCTAACCTTGCTTTCTTCCCATGAATCAAACTATTCTTGGCTGTCCGTTTTTATTTCTGAGTCCCAGAAAACCAAAACTATCATTTACATTCACTTCCTTGCTTCAGCTGTGAGTTCATTAGAGGAGCTAGTTGTAACTTTAATCTTTAACTTTAATCCGTATTGTTCGCTTTCCAAGTTTGCTTATTTAATGAGCTTATTGCAGGCTTTTTGCTTCAGCTAAGAAATTAGTCTAGTCTAGGCAACCCAGACATTAGTGCTTCTAGCTTGAACAGTGACATCTCTTCCAGTTTTGTCATGTTTTATAATAGATTTGCTGAACCAGTTAAATGATTATAGGGACAAAGTGTGTGTTTGTTTCAGTTCCTTCTTCATTCTGAACCACCATATCTCTCCCTACTCTTTTCCAAGAGTAGGTAATTTGTGCTTTCTTCCGCATCTCCCTCCAGTATACCTTCCTATTTGTGACCATGGAGCTGTTAGCTATTTAAATGCTGCTTCTCTGGTAGTTGTAAAGCTTTTTTCTGCACTTGCTGTTTTCCAATATGGCAGCTGTTTCACTGACTCTTTACTTTGTAAGGGTGTCAATTCCTGAATATGTTGTGTGATGACCCGGCTTGAAGCAATCAACGAAAAAGCAGGAACTTATAAACAAATAGTCTTTATTTCAAAAACCCAATTGCCTTCTTTCTCTCAATGTTGGTTTACATCCAAAAACAAAGTGGATAGTTGCCAAGACGAACTCTGGCTGCAGTCCAAAGGTAATTCTTAGATGAGGTCACCGAGAAGCTATAACTGCAAATTCAGTCTTTGATTCGAGCACTGCTAATCACAAACTGGCTAGCTTTAAAGGTTTTAGCTCAGCTGCATCCCATTCCTCACTTCCTCCTTTTTCTAACACTCTCTTGTTCTTGTGTTTCTGCTTGGATCAAGTGGGGAAGCTGCTCCCAGTTCCTCCTCTGAACTTCCCCTCTCTGGCTCCACCCCTGGCTCACTGGATCCAGCCTGGGCCTGTTCTTCCCTATTCTCATCAGCTTACTCTTCATAGGCTTAAAAGGCTTCTGCAGACAGCAAAAGAATGTATCTAGCAGAGCACCTCTGGGCAAGATGGGAGCTGCTGAGAAGGCTATTGCCAAGAGACAGCAATATTTCTCTACTGAATACCAGGAACCTTCGCTTAACACCAGCTTGTTCACCACTGGCTAAAAGAATTGCTTAAATCATTTGAAATACTATGAAAATGTTTCACTATCTTGTATACACGTCCATCCTGGCACACAATCAATTGGCCTCAGATTTGGTTTTATTTACTGCACTTCTGAAAAACACGACCTGGAAGGATATTTGCTCATCCCAATAGTCATTTGTTGTAAATTTATAGCAATTTGCTGTAGGTCCTGACCAGATAGACCTTCTCCTCAATTAATTGAGAGTGTATATAACATCAGTCCAGGAAAGTCTGCCTGGGACCCACACTGTATTTTGGACATTAGTACATTAGAGAGGGTCCAGAGGTATTTTAAAGAAGAGTACTCAAACTCCTCTGCTCGCAATAAAATTTCCCATACTACCAGGCTCGAAATTTTAGGCCTGGATAACCTTGAACTATGCCATCTACGTTCTGACCTAAGATTAGTACACAAGATTATCTACCTTAATGTCCTACCTGTTAATGACTCCTATAACTTCAACCACAACAACAAAAGGGCTATCAATAGATACAAGCTAAATGTAATCCACTCCAATCTCAATTGTAGAAAATATGACTTCTACAATAGAGTAGTAAATGTCTGGAACACTCTACCTAATTCTGTTACTAGTTCCTCTACCCCCAAAACCTTTTATCTTAAACTGTCTACTGTGGACATTACACATTTCTTAAGAGGTCCCTAAGGCGGTATGCAGAAGGGCACCAGCGTGCCTACCATCCCTGTCTTACTGTCCCCATTTATATGTACTAATTTATGTGTTTATGGCTATGTTTTGCTTACATATCCATTTATTTGTACTATTTTCCATGTGTCCATGCTTACGCCTCTACTGATACTGTTTCCTTCTACTTGTTGGCAAATAGATAGATAGATAGATAGATAGATAGATAGATAGATAGATAGATAGATAGATAGATAGATAGATAGATAGAT
>JANHFP010001515.1:89406-100458 GCA_032468135.1 Calamaria suluensis
CAAATGGTTATCCAATATCTTCTTAAAAACTTCCAGTGTTGGAGCATTCACAACCTCTGGAGGCAAGTTGTTCCACTTCCTCCTGAGTAGACCTTTTTCTAATGCTCTCTTGTCCTTGCGCCTGTCTTGGATCAGGTGGGGGAGCTGGCTCTCTGGCTCTGCCCCTAGCTCACTGGATCCAGCCTGGGCCTGCTCTTCCCCATGTTCATCCTCAGCTCCAGCCTCCCCCTCACTGTTCTCTGCCAGCTGTTCCTCCTCGACCTCCGAGTTGGACACCGACAGAGGCGTGACATGTTGTCCATGACAATGTTTCTGTTGTTTATAATCCTATTGGTAAAGCATTGTGGTAGATATATGTATTCACTAACTTCATATATATGGAGATTCTCAGTCATCCAGGTCATGGTTGTCCCTAAGGTGCTTTTTCAAAAGGCAACTGGATTTTCTTTGCTTTTCCTTGAAGATGTTTCACTTCTCATCCAAGAAGGTACTTCAGTTATGATTAAATGATGGTGAATGGAAGGATTTTATATTCTCTGCAGTCATCTGGTCATTAGCACTCTCCCTGAGAATCATTGAGGCCACTTGGTGGTTTATCCCTCAGGGTCACCTGAATGGCGCAAAGGGGTGTTTCAGCCATTCCAAGAAGGTCCCGCAGCTATTTGTACTGTTCAGGTGATCCTAAGGGCACAGATAAACCTCCAGGCAACCTCCACTTCTTTGAAGTACCCAATATTTTCTAAAGTTGTATTTCCTACTAAATGCAAGTTGCAGTAGAATGTTTTCTACCACTACATTCAATAGAGGCGACATACATTTATATAGCATTGATATTTACCAGACATTAATTCTAGCAGATAATATCCTAACATTTATAACCAAGCTGTTGTTGGTTATACAACTATTGAAAATATTAACTCTTGACTTCTTTATATGGTCTTATGCCTGAAATATTACCATATGTTCCTTCCCTTCAAAATTTTAGTTTTTGATACTCATTTCGCTTCATAAAAACTCTTCTCCCAAACCCAAAAGGGTCATGAGCTTTGGCCCCTCTCCATCTGGTAACCTCATGATGCTCACATCTGTTGATATTTGGAAACCAAACATTTTTTATGTTTTGAAGTGTGGTCCTGATCTTCAAAATAGCTGTTTGGTGGTTTTTTTTAAATGTCACACTATCCACAAGTATTCTTAGAGTAGAGGAATTATATTTTATGTTGTGTTGTTTTGAAGCATTATGCTTTCTAACACAGCTGTGCAATGCTTTGTGTTTTATTTTGATGCCAACTTAAGAAAAACATGCAGCTGCTTTAAAGCATGCAAAGAGATGGCACATTCTCACTCCCATATATTTTTGGGAATCTATTCAAAGCACAGACCTAATATGTTAAACCTTTTGCAATTGAGCATATAGTGCTCAGTTTGGTTTCATTTTTAAAAATACATCCTATATTTTGTATTTATAGAATTTGCAAGAGAAAAGAAACAGAGTCAGGGGAGATATACCTAATTCCATGCTTTTGATTTTTTTTTCTTTGCAAACACAAGCAAAAAATATATAATAGAAAGCAATATACCTGAATTGGACCTCCATTATATTTTGAAGAATTACATGAGTCTAATGTTATAGTATGGAGAAAAATATTAATATCCCTTATCAAGAAGATTGTTCTTTGTATTTTTCCTCTACTGATATAATTCAGATTCACTAATATTAGTTTTGAAACTCAGGCCTCACTCACCAAAATCATCTGGATATAACAGGGTTTGATATTTTAGCTTTTCTGGCTCTTTCAGGGTCATTTCTTATTTATTTCCTGGGTTGGACAGCCACTGTTGCTGAATCAGAAAATTGAGAATTGTGGATTAAGGAAAATGGGCACAAGCCATTGATTGTTGATTCTGATGTAATGTCTAGATTCCTTCCTTGAATTCGGAATTCAAGTGAGAATCAAGTGAGTGGAGGATAAATGTTGGGCATCATGAAGTTATTTTACAAGATGTCCAGATATCTTTTTCTTAAATCATTTTAAAAAGAGGCTGAAATTTCCAATATCAAACCAGGATTAAGAGTTCAGTTGTCTTGGCATATTTCATATGCTGTCCTAAGAAATAAACACATAATACCCAGTTTATAAAAGTGCCATTTCATGCAATCATCCCTCTTTTTCTGGAGGTTTAAATGAATCAATTTAAATTAAAACCATGTATTATTTATTAAATGGAATTGCTTATATCCTACCAAATGTCCACAAGCTCCCTTGTCTTGCCCCCTTTTATTTGTTGTGATTTATTTACTCTGCTCTGTGGTAGAACAGATGAAGTGTTTTTAAAAATTATTTTTTGTGGAAAAAGTATAATTCTCTATGATAGTTTACCAAATACTGTAAAATACGCCATTTCCTTGTAAAGAATGGCAATACATGTACAAACATGCAAACTACCGGTATCTCAAAATATGAGTATTATGTTTTGTTTGGATGAAAATATTAACAAATATGTGAATGATATAGTAAAACAATGAAGCCATCTGTATTTGCAAGCAGATAACACAGAAAACGTAAGACTGGGGTTTGCAATTTTTTCAGGTGGCAGGTGCCATTAAGCAATTTTACATAACGACACGAATCACAAGAAAAATAGAATTAAAAATCATCAAATTTTCGCAAGTTCCTCCAACTTCATGACATGTTGGCCATCTCACTATGAAATCTGTGGAGATTTCAGCATTTGCACCTAAGATATTTCAATATTCTCAGCTGAAATCTTACAAGGTTTTGAAGACCATTATACACTCTAGTGAATTACCAACCTCCCTGAAATTTTAGCTTTTACATTAAGTTTTAGTTTTGCATAAAAAATGTGGTTGCTTGGATATTCCCGGGAGATGTTACAAGCTTAGTGCCATTGCCAGTTGTCATTAGGTTTTGAATCCAGTTATAGTAAAGTAGAATCAGGGACTTGCGCTATTCATTTATAACTGCTATAATTGAAGTCTGATCCAATAGACTTCAATTTTAAAAAAAAGCCAGGTAGAAAACAGATATAGTGAAAACTCGGTATACTAATTTAATAAAGCACAATATAATGCCATGCCAGGCTATTTCTGTACTATCATATCTTCCAGGAAAGATAAATATAAAGATAAATGTAAAATACTGTTAAATAAGCTATAGAGTCAATATAGCAGATATAAACTATAGAATTTTAAAAATCAAAAGTAATTTGTCCACCAATTCTACTTACTATACAAGATAGGAAGTAGATTCAAAGCATCCTTATTAAAATTTTCTACAAGGAATAAGAAAGGAGACCAACTTGGGAAGAAACATTATTACCACTTTTATTAAATTTATTTGCAACCCATCTTGCAGTTTGAGGCATCCTAATGTTATTTGTATATATTATGCTCTTAAAATTATTTAAGTCTCAGAAAGTTTTCAAATTATTTACTGATGAATACACTTGATTGTTACATGGTCTCTTATAAATGAGAAGATTTGATTTTACTAATTACCCATTATGAATCAATGAAACTACAGGCTGTGTTGTACAAGTTTGAGCATTAAATTCTAGGATAAGAACAGAATCTATTAGGCTCCATCAATTTCCCCTTTAGCTAAAACTGGATAGAGACACTACTATGTCTATCCAGCTATCTTTATGTAATAAGCATTGTGCAACTGAGTGTTTGAATGATGCAATTATAGTGTGTCAGTTCCTCTGAAAAGGTTACTTTTACATAAGGTGATTCCTCCTTGGCCACAGTGAACTATGCCATATTTCACCTATATTCTTAATATACTAATTTGCACTTTAGTAAAAATTTAAAAGAGCACTTTAAATTGCTTTGAGATTGTGAAGCAAGTCACACAGAGGAAACAAAGTCAGTTCTCTTTAAAAACATGTAGATGGAAACATGTTTACAAGCCATTTTTAATCATGTGCCATGTATGTTTGTTTTGCAATCTCATTTGATTATTCGGAGATATCAAGCATCCTCTGTTGCCATAGAAATATGTGGGGTGAGGCGGGGGGGGGAGGGAAGAACCATCAGTCAACTTCTCGGCACATGGATTTTTACTGTGAAAAAAAATCTATGATCTGCTATCACATTTTCATTGCATGCTACGTGTGTCTGCGTAAAATGAGTGCCACTGTTTTGTATATACAGAAATTGATAATTTTGTTCACACTGGGGGAGGGGGGAATGTAAGACAGCGAAGCTAGAAGTTACTCCAAAACCACAATCTGAATCATCTTGAGTGCCAGCCTCAAAAAAATGTTGTTAAGTTCTAGACAGCTAGATGAGAAACAGATCATGTGGCTGCCAGCTTCCATCCTACTAGATATAATCACATTTTTAATTACAGACTTCTGCTCACAAAGTTAGGAGCCACGTTTCTAGCAAGCTAACATTCTCTTTTTTCTGCTTTTCTCCCCCCCCCCCATTAACATTTTTCCTTTAAACAAGAGTGCCCTGCACTTCACCAAGCTACCCAGGACAAATGTGTTCATTTTCCTCCTCCCCCCTCCCTCCATACTGTTACCACCTACTTGTGGAACTCTACCAAGAGATTTCATGTCAACGAAAGCATGCTTAGTGTTTCAATAGCCTTCTGCTTATATGTTTGAAGATTCGAAACTGAATGGGGAGGTGGCCAAGGCGGCGCTGGCAAATGAAGACTGTCCCCACATAGACCAGGCTATGTCGCCTGAGGAAGGTCTGCCACATACCCGTTCTGGCACTCGAGAGAGATATGGACCTTGCTTCCTCTTATCAACCGGGGAATATCCCTGCCCGCCTGATGGAGGAATAAGAAAGGGTATGTAGATAAGGTCCGCTAATCACATAGATAGTAAGATAGTTTAAGATAATGACTTATTGAACAGTATGAAGTTTGTTTGAGGATATTGGTTCCTTGCACTAAAAGTAACAGTCAGACATCTTAATCCATTCATCAGATAAGAAATGGGGATGGCTGAAATTTGCACTTGTGTACCCTTTGAGGATACTTCCACTTGGTAAGGATGTCCAACCTACTCTTTTATTGTGCACTACAACTCCAAGTGGTCAAGTGAGTCCACCTCAGATTTCCTCCATTATTTTTGTTACTATGGTACTGCTGGGCCAGCCTGGTGCCAACCCTTTCATCACCAGCGATATTTTCAGCCCTATAGTTTTGCTGTTAGTTCCTTCTTTAACTCTTCTATTCCTATAAGGTTTGCAGAGGAAAGAAGGAAGGTCCTTTCTGGCTAATGCGTTTGTTTGTTTTTTTGCAGTGAGAAAATGGTCATTAAAACATATCTTTGCCATTTCTCCTGACAGAAGCTCAAGTCCCTAATGGGCTTCAGGATCCTAGTTTGGGAACCACCAAGTTAAGAAAAGCTCCATCATCAAGCATGCTAGTCAACAAGGGATAGTATTTCTTCCTGCTTATTCCTGAAACACATGAAAATATTACATTGTTGAAGTTAGTAATTAGTAGCTAATTGGATCAATGCAGACATATTCTATTATTTGCCCACCTGTGTATTTTATGATACCTAAGTGAAAATTCCTAAATTAAAAAGGCATAAATGCTTTTTAGTTCAGAAAAATAGCTACCATCAAAGTTCTATCATCATTTTATGTTCCTTTGTTCAGTTGCATTAACTGATGTTGAATATTTTTTTACTGAAGTTGATTACTGAACTCCCTGAATGTTTTTTACAATATTGTCTGCACAAATGAAAGGAAAATAAGCAAATAGTGGCATATTTAATCTAAATACAGGAGAATTAAAATTGCAATTTTTTAAGGTCATACTTATGATAACATTAACAAGTGCATATTTAGGGGGGAAATCCCTATATTTCCTCTTTTAAGTCAGCATAGGCAAAACCTCTGTGGTGGCCATGGTGCTTCAAATGAGCAGTTTCCCCATATTGAACAGAATACTTAATGTGCTATATTCAGTTAAGTAAATGCAGAACCTCGACTTGTTTTGGGTGATTGTCACAAAGACCTTGTGGTTTGTAGCTGCAGAGAATAATAATATTTCTACAAACCCAGCAAAAAATGGAGTGTGGCCCAAATCAGTTCTTTACCAAACCTGTAGGATGCATTGCATGTTTGCAGGGAAAAAGAGGGAGGGGTGGCTATAGAGCAGGGGTGTCAAACTCGTGGCCCATGGGCTGGATGCATCATGCGCTGGCTATACCCATGCCCAGTTTAGCAAAGGGCAGGAAGTCACGATATGTCACATGACAATGCTGTGACGACACAAGATTGACACCCCTGCTATAGAGTATACTTCATTATAGTTTCTCCATTTACTAATGATAAGATATAGGAGGTTCATTGTACTTTCATATGAAAGTTTTTGCTTAAGTTTTACCTTTGTAGCAAAAGTGTTTTACACCAGATTCTATACCAGATACACGTTGGTCATTTTTCATTCAGCTTAAGCCTGGTTCTTGGTTCAGTGCTTTGTGAGTTTGCTTCTAACAGGTTTCCCTTTTAGGATAATAAATGGACAATTCTCACAAAGCAACTGAAAGAATGAGGCTCCACCCAGTTGATTGAAAGCGCGGCCAGCTGGGCAAAGGAATGATAAATGTCAGCAAATTGTTGGCCTGTGTTGGGGTGGGTGGGGGAATATTATCAAGGACACCTTTAGTGTTTCTACAGATTTTCATTCCATAGATTGCATAACAATGCCTCTGATTTGCTAAGCTGTTTGGTGCATGACTAAAAAACTGGCAGAGGGAAGAGGAAACCGAATGCATGCAAAAATGCTGGTAAACAAATTGAGTAGTATCTCTATAGCAACAGAACTATAAATGCCTTTGATGGCAGGGGTGGGGAGATAAGAGACATTTTTAGTATCAGATAATACAATATGAAATGCCAAAGGTTCAGTACGATCGCATACATCACAGTGACTTGGTAGTTTCTCTATGACAGATTGAGGGTTTGCATTTATTTAGAATAGAATAGAATAACAGAGTTGGAAGTGACCTTGGAGGTCTTCTAGTCCAACCCCCTGCTTAGGCAGGAAACCCTACACCACTTCAGTTATTTCAAGCTCCTCTAGTCTATATCACAGGAGGAGGATCATTGAAACACAGGAATGTTTTTTCTTATTCTACCATTTGTAGCCAAGGTCATGTTGCAAGGGATACTACTCTTGGCATGTCAACGCATGAACGATGCTGCTGTGATCAGGCTGTACTTTACTGAGTTTGACCATTCTGTTGTTGATCCAATATTCTGTGATTTTACCCTTGGGTTTTTTTTAAAGGTTTTGAGATGTTATAAGCCTTAACAGCTTAGTTTGCAGGTATGGAAAAATGGTAGAAAGATCCTTCAAGCCTGGAATTCTTCGAACTTCATGAGACATTCTTGGTCTCCCATTCCATAGCATGGATCAGTAGCAAACAATGGTCTTCTAGATTCTAGTATTCTAACCATAATGCTATTAAAAAAAGGGGAAAGAAAAGCAATGATTTCTTATTAGCTTGTGTGGTGTCACTTGTAAGCAGATCCTGATGTTTGAAAGTATCACAGCTTTTGGTAGCATCTCAAGGGGTTGATGTTACTACTGGTGGTAGTAACACTTATCTCGGCCTGATCCTTCATCATGTAGAGCTAAATTGACACTATCAGTTGCTTTGGCGGGCCATAACACTGCATGTTATTGGTACATAAGATGCTAAGCTGGAGGCACCACATACTTTCTTGT
Organism: Calamaria suluensis; assembly: GCA_032468135.1. Classification (NCBI taxonomy): domain Eukaryota; kingdom Metazoa; phylum Chordata; class Lepidosauria; order Squamata; family Calamariidae; genus Calamaria; species Calamaria suluensis. The sequence continues at coordinate 97,137 of JANHFP010001515.1, forward strand.
GGTGGTGCACCCCATCCCAGTATGTCCTTTTCTCAGCTACCACTGGGAAGTCCACTGGCTTTTTGGAAGATTGTCATATAGTCCAATGCTGAAACTTGCCAATGACTAAAGATTTTTGCTTTTCTCAGGATATTGTTGAGCCATAGGAACCTTACAAGAGTGTGAGCAAAATACAAGCAGTAGGATAAAACTTTGCATGGTGTCTCTTCTATGTTGAAAGCAATAAGATACACTGTAGAGAGGTCTCTAGCTGGCTGGCTGGCTGCATGGGGGAAAAAAAAATTGGCGGAGAAGAAAATTGGCTGCCTCTGCATGTAGCTCTTTCTCCTCCTTGCTATAAAACACCCAGCTTGGTTTGAAAAGCGCAGGAGAGAAGCTCAAGTATTGATTATATTCTTTACATGCAGATCTTTGCAAAGAAAGTCCTGTCATTGCTAAATATATGCCAACAGAGGCAGTCAAAGTGACTTGACATGGAGAAAACGAGATGGACAATGATGGCTTATAAACGTCTGGGTGGAACTGTGCAGGCATAGAAGACCTCTTCTTTGGACAAATGTAATCTCCCTCCATGCAAGCTTGCAGGATGATATATGTGGTTTCAAAAAGGGAGACATGCAGGATTTCTCTATGGCCAGAATGTAACAAATGGCAGATTTTTTTCCCGTTGTTGTTGTTTCATAGCATGAATTTGCATGAGAAAAAAAAAAGAAAACCCCTGAGATTGTTAACTTACTTTACTATTAAAGGGGTATTTTGGGGGGAGGAGGGGAGGGAGATAAAGTAATATATTTTCCTTAAAAGCTCTTTACTTTTACATATGTTGTAGTAGCAAACTGTAAAAGATATTCTAAAACCGTACATTCCTTTGCAATGGATTGTTTATTTGTATACATGATCACAAGGGTGGATGGTTTAAAAAGTGCAATTGGCAGTCACATTGACCATGCCTTCATCAATTCATCATGCAGAACATGAAACTCAAGAACTTTTCATCCGACTAGACTTGTGTAAAATGTACAAACAATCTTCTTTTCTTGTCTGTTTTTGTTGGCATGCTTGTGAAATCTGGGACCAGTTTTTGACCCTGATGGAAACAGCTGGTCTAAACTAATTTTCCAGCTCTGTACTTTATTGGTGTATAGATCCAGTGTGAAGACCCTTTATGACAAATTGTTTATATTAAGTGATTAGTAAAGAATTCAACCAAAAAAGAAACCAACATTGTTTTTTTTAAAAGCAACCACAGCAACACCTGGGGATTTACAAATCAGGAAACTACTTCGGTATAAACTTATCTCATGAGTTTTAAGAAACAACAAAATGGCATTGTATGCAATTTAGAATTCTGAATAAAATGCATGCACAATGTTATGCAAAATAATTCTAGCATGAAATAAATTTTGTATAATAGTTTCAATGCCTGCTGTATAGTGTAAATCAGAATTCCTTTCTGGAATGTTCAGAACATCCCAAAGAAATGCTTTTGAAATTTTAAATAAATACCATGCAAAGATTCCCAATGGAACAATCAAAGAGGAGAAGCTTGCTTATGCTTTGCTTATAAGATGGTAAAACTGGTGAGTGTCTAAGGAAGCCACCTCCCAAATCCTTGATACAACTCATGTCCTCAGTCTTCACAACACTAATAAATATTTCCATAATTGAAGATATAAAATCTAGAGATTGGTAGATTTCACTCTATTCTTCCTTTCTCAATTAATAATAAAAGGTTGACTTTTTAGTTGATAATGTGAATTCCGTTTTTCTTACTACTGTGGTTCTCTTAACAGTTGATAGCACTTAGAAAGGTGTAGAATAACTTTTAATCATACTAAATGACATCTTAAATTACCTAACATTAAAGGTAGTCATAGAGGTTTGAATCATACCATTTTATTTCAGATTGAAAGAAAACATTTAGATTTTTTGTCATAAATCTGTTTGTAGTTAAAATATTGACGCAAACGATTAAGTTCTATCACATCATAAGGCCTAACTACTTCCTAGGAAGAAGGTAATACTATTGATGATAGTATTAGGTAATACTACGTCTTCATCATCAAGCTTAGGAATGAAGTATTTCATAGAATAAACATAAGAAGAAAAACCCAAGACAGTAGCAATAAGAGTTGCATAAATATAGAAGCTTTACTTTTGTTCATCCCACTTCCAATTTTTTTCCTATTCCTTAAAACAAAAATGGCAGGAAACAAATTCCAAAATAATATATCTTTCTTATCCTTGAATGTTTTAGGTCAGTATATTTAATAAGAAAAATGAGGCATCTAATGTAATGATTAGTATATGCAACCCACATTTCTAAATAGTCTTTTAATTATCTATAAAACATGTGTTCATATATAGGAATGTATATGTACGTTCTTCAGAATATTGTATAAACTGATAAGAGCATGGATGTTGCAGTATCAGGATTTAATCTATTTATTTACATTGCTACCATAAAAACCTCACATGTGCCTTTGTTTTTGTGTTAGTTTCCCAATCATCAGTATACACTATATCGGACTACATGAGAATCTGTATAAACCTTCAGTTTCCAGAACAATAATTATTCTGTGATATAAGTCTAAAAGAGAATTGCTTGAATATATGATCACATCACATGAACTAATGCAATACTTTGAGCACATGTCCAGCAATAACTGAACCAATTAGTTTTTCCACTACATGGACACAAAGATGTCAACTAAACATAAAATCTTATGGAAGTAATCATAATCTGACATCAGTTTAAAATATGACATAAATGCCAAATTGGATGTCTCTTGTCGTTTTTTTCCCACATACTGGAAATCTCTTGAATATCTGCCTTTTAACACCTATTTACAACTAGTTATTAAGCCTCATTAATTTTCAAAGAACCTGACTTTCATGGTGAGGAATTCAACACGTTCCACTGCTGAAATTTGCCTGGGCTGGTTGTCTAATAAAGTCCCATTTGAAAGCTGAACTTTAAAATAAGAAATCTTGTGCTACTTAGGACAGCGAGGTAGGGGGAAAAAACCAAGGCAGTAACAATAAGAGTTACATGGATATACAAAGAAGCGTTATCCTTCTTCATCCCACTTCCAAAATTCTTTCCATTCCTTGAAAGAAAAAAGGCAAGAAAAAATCCAAAAGAACATATCTTTTTTTTACCTTGTTTGTTTATGTTAGTTTAACCTCAAGGAGTAGCAGAGGCTGTTTCCAGACGCAATCTGTGGAGCTGCAGAGCTTTAGAGCAGGGGTCTCCAAACTTGGCAACCTTAAGACTTGTGGACTTCAACCCCCAGAATTCCCAGAACTCTGGGAGTTGAAG
>JANHFP010001515.1:139365-156901 GCA_032468135.1 Calamaria suluensis
AAAATCATCTGCTACAATGTCCTACCTGTCAAGGACTACTTCACCTTCAACCACAACAATACAAGAGCACACAACAGTTACAAACTTAAAGTGAACCGCTCCAAACTTGACTGCAGAAATTATGACTTCAGCAACAGAGTGGTCAACGCCTGGAATGCACTACCTGACTTTGCGGTCTCATCCCAAAGCCCCCAAAACTTTAACCTAAGACTGTCTATTGTGGACCTCACCCCATTCCTAAGATGTCTATAAGGGGCCTGCATAAGAACACCAGCGTGCCTACTGTTCCTGTCTTAATGTTTTTCTTTATTTGTATTCAATTTTATATCCAGTTTATACTTATATACCTAATATGTAATCGACAAAATAAATAAATAAAATAAATAAATAAATAAGTAGCACTAAATGAAACCTTTTGTAAACCATTCCATTAAAGGCTTTATCATTCATCAGTAATAAACCAGGGGTGAAGTGCTCCCTGTTCAGACTGGTTTGGCCAATCCAGTAGCGATGGCAGTGGGTGCTTTGGAGAACCAGTAGCAAAAATCCCTGGCCCTGCCCCCTCCGTGCGATCATCAGAACTTTTTTTTTTTACCTTTTAAAAGCATTTTTTTACTAGGTATTTGCTGGAATAAGTAGTAAAAAATGCTTTTAAAAGGTAAAAAAAATCCTCCGACGATCGCGCAGCTCAGCTGTGATCATCGAGGGCTTTTTTTTTTTAACCTTTTAAAAGCATTTTTTTACTACCAGTTTCTGCGAATAGGTAGAAAAAATGCTTCTAAAAAGTAAAAAAAAATAGGCCATGCCCACTCAGTAACATGACCTGCCCACCACCAAGCCACGGCCACAGAACCAGTAGCAACAAATTTTACATTTCACCACTGTAATAAACTGATCTTCATGTTTCAAAGTGATTTGAAACATGAATACCACTTCTGGCTGGCCCCAGAGTGGTGTGGGAATGGAGATTTTGCAGTATTCTTCCCTTGCCATGCCCATCAAGACACGCCCACCAAGCCACACCACACCCACCAAGACACGCCCTCAGAACTGGTAGTAAAAAAAAATGGATTTCACCATTGATAGAAACAATAGCACTTCACACAGTCAATACATAATATGAGGTACTTTGCATGATGAGTGTGCCAGCTGGATTCTTCTAAAATTCAGTTAGCCCGGCCAACTGGACTTTGAGTTGGATAGGTAAACATTAGTACAAACATAATATTAGCTCCAAAAATGAACAATAAAAGTTGTAAACCTGATTTTGTTTTTTTAATATGTGCTGATTCTCTGGATAAAAAAGAGTGAATAGTACATGAAGTACTATTTCCTCTTTCAGCAAGCTGGCCTGGGATGATCAGATGTTTCAAATTAATGGGTTTTAAAAATTAAATAAGTTCTAATTGGTTTTTAGCAAGATGAACAGCCCAATTTAATTATTTTAGATTACTTAATTTTAAAGTTTTGCATGATATGGCTTTTAGTAGACTGTGAACCACCCCGAGTCTTCAGAGATGGGGCGGTATACAAATTTGAATAATAAATAAATGAATAAATATTTAGCCGCCAAATATTCCTGATTATGCCACAAATGGAGATGGGTTAGTATGGCTTTCATTATAACCAGCAATTTTAAAATAATTAGGTTTCGTGGATTTTAGTGGTGAATATTTAAGTGTTTAAATTAATTCTAATTGGAATAATATGCAATTTAAAAACATGAATTGTGCTACAGTATGCCATCAATTTCTTAAAAGGTAGGTTTAAATACAAAACATATTTCTGTATTAAATTTTCATTGCAACTTTATTACTTTATAAGTAATTCAAGGTGGTGAATGTACATAATGTCCATATGATCCTACACACTTTTCTCAAATCTCTTGCATCATCATCATCATTTTACAACACATAATTTACAATAAAATGGTTAACATATCACTTTGTTATTTCTACTGATAGTGTGTTAATAACTCATTGTATCAGATCAATGGCACACAGGTTAATACAAATCAGACAGAATTGTCAGCATCACTGTAAACTATTGGGCAGGCAAATTTGAGAGCAATGAACCAGTTGCAATATTTTTACCAAATATTGTTTTTTACAAAAACAAATGCAAAGTGTATACAAAAAAATAAAACGTAAGAATTTGCTCTATAACCAACTTCAGATGCCTGGAATATCCAAAGGGATATGGTAATGCCCTTTAAATTAGGTTCAAATAAAAAAAATACTGCAAATTGCACATACATACAAAAGAAAAAAACCAGAACAAATATTGCCTACAAAATATCAAACCAAAAAAAAAAAACCCCAAACAAAATATCAGGATCTATTATGTGAAAATACAAGTTTCGTAAAACAGACGAATGTTTTGATTATTGTATAACCTTGTTAAGATTGTTAAAAACTCATTTTCTTCAAGGTAGAGATACATCTGGAATCATAATGTCCAGATATTAGCATTCGGTTTTTGTTTTGTCAGATCATTAATGGTTAATACAAAAACACATGTGAGATAGCACACATACTTTCTTCTTGCCCTTGGTAAATTCTAGCATGATCAATGGTTTTGGCATTTAGGGTAATATACATCTGGCACACACATCCCTTGGCATCTGAGTTAACACTGAACCTATCCAACATCACTTAACAAACTGGCTTTTTTATTTCCAAAAGAAAGTTCTTCCAGCAGGATTTATTGAAGCATGATACCGTGTTCTCCTTTACAGATTTTAAAAATTTAGAATGGGTAGCATGTTTGTTCTTTAGCTGTTAGAGAAAGTCCATATGTTTCAGTTGCTTTTGTGGTCAGGAAATGCCATGGCAGAAGATAACATATGAATCTATAGAAATGCCTAGAAATTGTTTAAAAGTTCCTTCATGCTCCCAATCTTATAAGAATGAATCCTTAAGTCTCTCATGGTTTCCCAGAAGCACAGAACTGCCTCTTCTGACCAATCATTCTTCCCTGATGCCAGGAGCAATTATCAATCATATCACTGTTGAGTGATGTCATGATCACCATCAAAAATCAAACTAGCAGATCATATTTATTTTCACCCAACAGTTTCATAACAACAGTTTCCATACACACAGTGGCATGCTGCTTTGGGGTAAACTTTTGATTTCTACAAGGACCAGCCATCCCTATATTTTTGAGATATAGTTTTAGAGACAACTGGTGTTTTCTCAAAAATAATTTTATTCAATCAAGAAATGCTGATAGCATGGCACAGCCAAGGCATTATGTATACTTTCCATTCTATTCCAATTAAGAATACCACCAGATTTTATTTTCCTGGGCTCCAAGATCACTGCAGATGAGGACTGTAGCCAATAAATTAAAAAAACACTTGCTCTGGGGAGGAAAGCTATGGCAAATCTAGACAGCATTCTAAAAAGCAGAGAAATCACCCTGCCAACAAAAGTGCATATAGTCAAGGCTACGGTTTTCCCAGTTGCAATGTATGACTCTGAAAGTTGGACCATTAAAAAAGCTTAATGCCAAAGAATTGAGGCCTTTGAACTTTGGTGCTGGAAAAGACTCCTGCAAGTCCCTTGTACTCAAGGCGATCAAACTGGCCGGTCCTAGAGGAGATCAATCTTGACTTCTCTTTAGAAGGCCAGATGCTGAAGATGAAACTCAAATATTTTGGCCACCTAATGAGAAGGAAGGACTCACTGGAGAAGAACCTAATCCTGGGAAAGATTGAGGGCAAAGAAGAAGGGGATGACAGAGAACGAGGTGGCTGGATGGAGTCACTGAAGCAGTAGGCATGAGTTTAAATGGATTCCAGATGATGGTAGAGGAAGGAAGGCTGGAGGAACTTTGTCTATTGGACACAACTAATAACAACAATGCCCTGGTAGTGACATATCTATTACCCAAACTTTTTTTCTTTTCAACCATAGTTAAATCAGGTATGCTATGAGCCAAGATTTCATCAGATTATATTCAGAAATCCACAGTATTGTAACTTACTCATTTTCAATTATCTTTTCAACTCTATGTTCCTATCAATTTTTCATTATTGGCACATGATAATTCTTACAGATAATCCGGTGACATATTTGGGTCACTGCCAGTTTGTGCAATTTTCTTGCACAAGCTGAGTATATGATCTACTGTTTCTTATGTTTCTTCACACAATCTGCACTTTGAACCATTTGATGATTTTTTTCAGATCTGCCCTTGACTGCATTTGTTTGAATAATTTAATTCAATAATAATTCAAATAATACAAATAAGTTGAATAATTTATTGTTGTTGTTGCTGTTCTTATTGTCTTCATTTTATTACAATTTACTATAGGCCACCCAACTCCCAATGACTCTGAGAAGCTTTAAAGTAAAAAGAAACCTGCAAAAGCAAAAAATAAATTACAAGCAACCTTAAAAATAAGATATAACCAGATATATCTTGTAATACAGGCTCTCTTCACTCCACCACAAAGCCTAGGAGAACACCCAAATGTTAATAGCTTCCTGAATGTCATCAAGATACTCAAGGGATGGTGTTAACCAGGAAAGGAAAACACAATAAAATGGTTCCTCCCACTCTCAGTCCTTACAGCTAGTCCAGAAGGATACTGTGATTGACAGTAGAGAAAGCCACTGAGAGATCAAGGAACATGAGGATGAATGCACATCTCCAGTGCATTTCCATTTCAAATCATTCACAAGTGTGGCTAATGTTATCTCCCTATCAAGCTTGAAATCTGACTGAAATGGGCTGTGTCCTTCATGATCCTTTGGAGCTAAGCCAACCACCTTCTCAACAAACCACTCTCAAAAGGGAAAGTAGGATGTGGATGGAAATTACAAAAAACCATTGTGTCCAGCAATGGTCTCTTGATGAGGGAGCACACTACAGCATCCTTCAAAGCTGAAGGGGGGGACGCCCACCCCTCAAAAAGATAAATATCACTGCATGGTTAACTCCCAGACAGTCTGGACCAACCAGGGACCTGGATTTAACAAAGAGATGGATGAATATACAGTCTGGAAGAACACTTGTTCTAATGCCTATATCATTATAGATTGCCTAAATTTATCATTCTGCTTTTCCCACTTCTTCCCACAACTAAGCAAACCAGATGTCAAAATATTTAGTAGATGAATTACTATCATGAATTTGAGAGATTCCCCTAGTTGAAATAAGAAGTAAAATGTTATTAACAATATTAACAATAATTGCTATTATTTTCTACTACAATATGAACTGTTGGAAATCATCTCAAGATACATAAATTGTTAGATTGTATTCTAATAACTTTTCAAGTGGGAGAGGGGAAGCAGATAAACAAAACTACAGTCCAGGCTTATAACCATTTTCTCATTCATTCCTTTTAATTTTAACTTATTTTTTTTTCAAGATCAATTCAGCATTTGTTACAGTGAATTGAAGCATGCTGTAAGTTCAAATGTTTCATTTGTCCACAGGCCACTAGTTCTTTTTAATGTCGTCAGCCCTATAGTATCCCAGCTATATTTGGACTTTCCATTTTCAAATAATTGCTTTCTAAAAGAAACCTGGCACAGTACAGAAACAAATTATATTTTGGGAGCTTGTAGATCCATTTGAACTTTTCTATCTCACATGGTTAGTAGAGAAGCAAAAAACCGAAACAAGACTATCAGAATATCCAGAAAAAATGGCTAAAAATCTTGTGTAGACCAGGATTAAACTAGTTGAGCTAGAGTGGTTACCATACACATATTTATCTACACACACTCACACACACACACACACAAAGCAATTCTTAATCCAGGAACAACTTTTCCTGAAAAGCTTTCTGATACAATTATTTATAGGGCAGAAAGCCTCTGGAGAAGAGCCAGTACTTTTCTGAGCTAGCATGGCATTTTTATGGAGGAAGAGCTTGAACTCCTATCACTTCATCATTCATTTTGAAAAGTAAATCAGAATCCTGATAAACACGAGCTGTTCTTTGTGCCTAGTAGCAACTGTCCCACCAGGAATCTGTCAGAAGCAAAACACCCACAAAGCAGGATTTGTGACAAAATTTGTTTATGCTTCTGTCTCAGAAAAAAATGCCACTGATATTCCTCTAGTTACTAAGAGGGCTGAACAACATGATGCAGTATTTGCTTAAAAGGTAGTGTCCTGCTCTGCTTTATACTATGAAATATAGAAGCAGCTTAAAGTTTCCTTCTGGCCACTTTCTACAAAATCTCTCCCCAAAGGTTTAAACACATAAAATTTGAAAAAGATAAATCTCAGCTGGTGACGATAGAGGTTTGTCTTTTAAAATTCTGTGTGGAGAACTTGTCAAATCAAATGGGAAGAGAAGCAGCCTTCTGTCTGTTCATGGTAGCTAGCATCTGTTTATATTACCACAAACTATAATCAGAAGAATAACTATGCACTACACTTTTCATCTCATGTTAAGTCATCACCGCCCCGAGTCCGCGAGGAGAGGGGCGGTATATAAATTCAATAAATTAAATTAAATTAAAATTAAATGTAGGTCACTTGTCTCTTGCTTAGTGTGATTTGCAGACAGCTTCATGAATAAACTATAGTTAGTTTAGGGCAGAAGCCTGCCACTTGGACTCCTGTTGTTTTCTTATTGATTGTATGACTACATATGATATGCAACACATGAAGACATTGATTGTAATTGCCTTGATTATTTAAAAAAAAACTATTATGCCACATCCAAACTCAATTCTAACCAATCTATAAAGATGCAAGATAACTGCAGTAGGGTTTTCTTTAACACCAGTTCCAATTACTGGAGGAATATGTATCCTGGGATTTGAAGTTTATACTTCTTGAAGTTGTTAGGTTTCGGAAACAGTTATTTAGAGTGCTCAATATTTCATTATTAATCCTTAAATTGATTATGCACTTAATCACTGATCTATATTTTCACCATGCCAAGCAATTATCTTCTTAAATTCAATGCCTATGCCAGGCAGAATCCATGCAAGATGTGAAAGCACCACCAAATAAATTTAAGGGTATTCTCTGAACCCAGTAAAGTAGTCTGAATGTACCCATTGGGTTCAGACAAATCTAAAATTCATCTGATGATAGCTTTGTGGCCTCAACTGTTCTAGCAAATCAGCTTTCTCAGATGGCCTGAGAAAGTATTAGAACATAGACCAGCTTTTCTCCATCCCATTTTTATGTTATATATGTTTTTAAATAAGCTTCTATATAAGGATCTCAGTGTTCCAGGATAGGTGAAGATAGGGAAGCCCTGTATAACAGGGAAAATCTATCATGATTAACCTTCTCAGCAATTTCCATTAACATCAGAAAATGTGATTCAAGTAACCGAATAACATAGTTGGAAGGGACCCAGAAGGTGTTCTAGTCCAACTCTTTGCTCAAGAAGAAACCCTACTATTCGGGACAGTAAAATCACCCCACTCATAAACTATGTACAGTACAAAATGTTTATTATGGAGGGGAAACCTGTAATAAGCTATCTCTTATAATTACCTGGCAGTGATACGCTGTCATTGTTCAGCCACTGACATATTGGAGAGAATAATGATTGAAAGTCAGAGCTTGCTGGGCATTTTAAAATATCTGATTAATGTCTGCATACACATTTGGTTTATTTTATTTTTTCCTTTCAGTAACAGTTATATACATATGTAAGTTCTGATAGTTAGATCTTCTTGAAGAAGAAATATGTTAATACCTCCTAACTTGTTTATACGAGGCCAGCGTGTCAAATGACTTGGCTGATATCTAAATTCCAAGGCTTGATAACATTATTGTTGCAAGGTATCATTGCAAGATTCTAAGATGTTCCAAGTAAAACTGCATTCCATTAATATAGAATATTATGCTGATCAGTGCCTAGATCAACTATTTTCTTCCTTCTGTTTAATTTATAATTCAATATCTCTCAATTTTTTTTAATGATAATCTAATCTCAGCAGCTAAAACACTGAGCTTGTCAATTGGAAGTTCAGCAGTTCAAATCCCTAGTGCCGCGTAATGGGGTGAGCTCCCATTACTTGTCCCAGCTTCTGCCAACCTAGCTGTTCGAAAGCATGTAAAAAATGCAAGTAGAAAAATAGGGTCCACCTTTGGTGGGAAGGTAACAGCGTTACATGTGCCTTTGGCATTTAGTCATGCCGGCCACATGACCACGTAGACGTCTTTGGATAGTGCTGGCTCTTTGACTTTGAAATTAAGATGAGCACTGCCCCCTAGAGTCGGGAATGACTAGCACATATGTGCAAAGGAAACCTTTACCTTTAATCAACCATAAACTCTTACATTCTTAAAAGCAAAATTATTCTGTGACTAGTAAAGCCTCCCTCTGTGAGAGTATAAAAGCAGAGTAAATATAAAAATAGTTTATTGTTAGATTCTGCATCTACATAAAATACATTAATTTTAAAATGTGTGTTTCCATTGTAAACTATACTTGGCAAAAAATTCCAAAGATTTTGTTGATATTCACTACAAAGCAATGACACTATGAAAATATTCATTTTTTTCTCTAGATAATTAGTTTTCTTTTGATTTTGGCAGTTAGCAAACATATGGTAAATAATAATTATGCGTATTTATATTTGTTTAAATTTGCTTATCAGCTAAGATCCCCTGTATCTATATCAATCCTTCTTGGCATAATTCCCTGCTAGCTATGTTTTATTTTGTACTGATATTTTTCACCTATTTTATTATTCTTGCTCGGTTTTCACTTGTAGAATAAATTTGGCTGCTACCTAAATTATAATGTGTTGTTATACCATTGAACAAGGATTTTGACAATGAACAAATCAAATCATTATGTCTATCTCTTACTCAAGCATATAAATCTTGATGGCACAGTGATATAAATGCTAGACCTAAGGAATAATGTTTGGTTGTTAGGAAGAATTCCTGCTAAGTACCCTTTAAGCAAAGTATGGATATGATTAGGACAGCTAGGAGAAAGAAGTTGTTAACATGCTACCACGCTGATCTTTCAGGAAGCTCAAACAATGTAGTCTTAGTCAAGGCAGAATTTATCATGTATAATTGATAAAAGTAATACAAGGACATGCTGTGCTTCCTTGCTGTACACAAATGCTCTGTGCTGGGTGAAAAGATCTCACCACTAATAGAGCATTAAGTAGGAAATTACTGGGGTTGCAAGCACTGGAAACAACAGGTTTTTGTCTGTATGTGAGAAATTATTAATTGTATTATTTGAGATTTGTAGCCCAAAGCTTTGCTAGAGTTAGAATTTCACCAACAATTCCAATTACTTCTGGCAAGGACATGATGAGCTGAACATCCTTGAGATTATACTGCCACAGAAACCAATGTCCAGAAGGCAAATTCTGGCCACTTTCAATCTCTCCAAAAAAAGGAGAGATCATGAGATTGCACATATGCTCTGGACAGCTGCTCCTTGTAGATGGATTGCAGGAATCAAAGTTTTTGTGGTGCACTCTTGATTGAAGCGCTGAGAGTCAAGGGAGTTCCATAAAACTCATAGCTATTAACATAGTGTTTGTGGACAAAAAGCTTATCTGAGCCTCATTTCTTTATCACTTTTGGAATTATATTTTAATTGCATTTCACCTATTAAGGACCTCAAGAATGAAGGCAAATATACATGTCCCAAGATAATGTTGCAAGTTCAAATCTGAGTCAGTCACCGGACCATATGTTTACTCTTCCAAGCTTTCAGACTTGTGCTGGAGCCCATCTTCAGAGAACTTCTCTCTACCAGGATATGTGCCAGTCTGTGAGTTGTATTTATGTGGTACCTTCCTATTGGTTGAGTGGTGTGTTAATGGCTGACAATTGGCTGTGGTTTCCTTGTGCTGCCAAGCCCATGGCTCCTAAGTACCTGATAAACTGATGGTAGCACTTCTGTTCATTGACAGAATTTAAAATCTTGACACTAGAAGACTAGGAGGAATTATAGATTATAAATGAAGAACATTTAAATTCAAATCACTAACACAGAATGCAGCAAAACATTTTAACTCTGGTTGAATTCAAGGATATTTGGGAAGAATGAATTCAGAAGTTAATCTTAAATTGTCTGTTATGGAAAAACTGGATTTAAATGAGGTTATTAAAGAGGAACAAATTTTACTGGATAACACACAGGCTGAGGCAAATTCAAACCTGGATTTATTTATTTGTTTTGTTTGTTTGTTTGTTTAATATTTCATATTTCTTAACCACCCATCTCCCTTGGATTTAATAATGATGAATTATAAGAATGATATGGAAAAAGGTGTTACAGTGGATATACAAATGAAATGGCTGATGTCTTAATAATTAAAAGGATATACAAATAACAAGCTAGAAAAATGACTGGTAAAATGTTCTTATTTTGGATTTGTAAAATATATTTGTTAAAGGATTTTTAGAGAAGAGACAAAAATAAATAAAAAGAAATCAAGAGACATTATTTAAAGTGTTTAAATATCAAGATTGTTAACATCAAACAGAAATAATAAAAAGTTTGTTTATTTAATCAAGGTTAAAATATTTCCGGTAACCCAAAATTTAATGGCTTTTTGCTGACTAGGGCTGTATGACGAAACTCTAAAGATCTGGAAAAATATATTTTTTGTTGTATTTTTAGAATAAGCAATAAATTACTTTGTAAAAGTAAAGGGGAGGAATATATATAAAGGGAAGAATTTATATTTTATTTAAGGTTAAAATATATTATGTTGCTTTTTTGTAACCCTTTATGAACTGTTGCTAACTAGGAATGTCAGGTTTAAGAATTTGTTTATAGAAAAGTGATAAGATATAGGAAAAAAATATTGTTTGTTGTACTCTCAAAGAACATTTGCAGTTGTCATAATGAAGGGGAAAGTGAAAATTTACTATATTATTTCTCCTTCTGTTCTATTTCTCTTTATGTTTTCTTTTCCACAGTTTCTATCCCTTTTTCATTCTTTTCTACTTTTTTAATTTGCATTATTTCTAGAATATATACCTTAGAATACTCTATAAATAATTTGGTCTACAATTGGCATACAACTAAAAGAGGAAGACTTCACAACATTTAATAAAAAATATCATACTACTTACCAACTATTGCTAGATTGTGCTCTGAACCACATGCAATCTGAAAAACAAGTGACAATAGAATAGTAAACTGAAATACTAAACAAGAGAATGCAATCCAAATACACAACTTGAAAATATTATACATTTTTACATTATACATTGATGATAAAAAATAATATTGGTTTTGAAAGTTATACTGCCTCTCATTTTGGGGATGATATATAGCAATTATATCATAGGTAATCCAATCCTTTTTGCAAAGAAGTCCAATCTCAGGGGCAATACCACACAATGTATAAAAGAATATTTTCTTTTATCTGTCTACAAAGTCACAACCAAGGAAGTTTTCAGGAAAGCGCTTCATAATGAGTGCTGGCAGACATATATTGTCAAATATTTTAAATATATGTTTCTATATATATATAGTTCTTAAAGTGCATCAATTTTGTATGCCACATTAATTACATATTAGATTCTTGATAATTAACATTAACTAACCATAAAACATAACTATTTTAAACGTGACAAAATTAATAAATTAATAAATAACTGTCTTTACCAACTTCATCTACTTCCTTCATCTTTGACAATGAGAGACTACCACTAATTTCTTTATGATGTTGATCCTCTCATGAGTTGATCCTAATAGTACCTACAAGTGATGCTATTTGAGGCCTCATAGGTTAAAAACAACACTATTATTTTTATAACAGTTTTTTTTTCATTTCCTCACTCTCATTTTTTCTCAATCCATCTTTGTTATCTAATTTTCTATTATTCTGTCTACTAGATAACCGAAAAAAATATTTGCAATTTTTTTTTACCTCACACAGAGATAAGATTCAAGAGAGTGATGACCAATTCAAGAACTGAAGTAAATTTTATTTTCATCACAGAAATAATGTGAAGCATTAATATTTCTTCAGCTGCCAAAAATCATTATGTTGGAGATAAGACATTTAGGTGTAGTAAAATAAAACCATCTACTTTTCACAACAGTATATCTCTTCAAATGATCTGAAAGAACTGCCCAAGGTACCCAAAAACTAGGAAGACTAAACTTGGATCTTGCAATGATAGAAGCATAAATCTACATGTCTTTTACAGCATTGGATTTCCCATCCCAGTACAAATAAGAAAAAAGGAAAAGTCCAATGAACAATTTCATAAATTTTTTAAAGTGTTTTGCTTATAATTATCATGTTTAATTTTTCTTTTTCAATGTAATACTACATCTTAGTAATGTTACATAATATTAAGACAGTCACAATTTATTTATTTTTATTATTAAATTTATATGCTCCCCATATGACTATCCAAATGACATAGTTTGTTGGGATAGAATAAAACAAAATATTATTACATATCATTCAATTTTCTGAGACCCATAGTTTACATGTTTTGGCCATCCTATGGAAAATATGTATACAGGATGTTGACAAAAGACAGTTTATCCTAGAGCAACTGTTAAATTATTGCAGCTATTATAGTTATTGGCTTCAAATTTTATTTTAAATATGGTAAATATACAGAGACACCTTTAAATATTTAAATATACAGAGACACCTTTAAAAGTTTTTGCTTTGCTTTTGACAGCATCCTATTGACTTCTTTCTTGCACTGTATTCTCTCTTCAGGACAAGCAAGAATCAGATGGTATGATTATTCTGGCCCTGACTTGGTTTACTAGACTCACAGACAAAGATTATATATAAAAAGCTGCATGACTTAAAACAGCTGTTCAAACCAAGCTTATTCAATAGGAAGTATGGATGTTGAACAGCCAGACTGGCATAGAGCTGGGCAACAGCCAAGAGTTCTGCAGTATTGAGGCAAAAAAACAAAAAACCCAAAAACCTTAGAAGAAATCATAGATGCTTTCAGACAAATTAGGATTACTGATAGCTATAGGCACACACAAGCACATGAGTTAATTCTATGTGGAAATACTCGCCCCACTGAGAAATTCCCGATTGCAAAAGGTAAAAAGATGAGCAGGAATTATTATTCTTTTTAAAGTCAGTATCTTTCTTTTCATGAATACATACCAGCCTGGTTATCGGTAATTGCTAACATAAGGCTTAAAGCTAAATATGTGTTAGGGTGAAATTTTAGCAGGATTGTCATGCTTCAAAGCCCACTGCAGATTTATATTTTTGAGCAGCCTTTCTGGTCTTGTTTTCCAGATCCGTTTCATAACAATCCCATCATCCATAAACTGAGGATGATTTGGTGTGTAGTCCAAGGGGTCTAATGGGCTCTGGGCTAGGACGGGCTGACTTTACAAAGCTCCTTCAAATCCTTTCAACCGTTTTCACAGCCCAAACATTGACATCAACTTTTTATAGAAAGAAAATGGCAACGTTCATCCTTTTCTCTCCAACTTCAAAGGCTCTGCCTTTTGGTGCCTGTAAGACCCGGCTTGCCTACAGATACACTGAGCCTACAAAAAAATGGAAGGTGAAGAGGCATGGAAGAGGCTTGTTTGGTTGTGTTTTTAAGAATCGAAAAGGATAGTTTCTTCATGATCCAGGCAACACCATTAAGAGCTACATTGTGGCAACATGTTTCCATAATCTGCAGTGTCTGTGAAGCGGAACCCATATGGTGGAGGGGTTGCACACACAATACACGTACAAAAGCAGCAGTTTCCATAGCAACCAAGCCACCGCAAAATGCATCGGGACAGCTCTTCACCCTCTTACCAATTGTTGGCTAGCATTGCATGAATCAGCTGACACCTAGTGTCTGTTTGAAACACTCCCGCATGGAACACATTCCAACAGCTTTCCTACAGGCTCCTATGAAAAGACAAGGGCGCATTTGGTTCTTCAAGCCCCCTTCCCTCAAAAGAAGAAGGAAGTAGGAGATCCAGATAGCCGATAATCATTTATTCATATGGGCCTTCCCCCAGCAGCTTCGCTCTTTTAAAACTCTAAGGGTGCCAAAACCTGTATAGTTTATTCCACAGATATGCAGAACCACAACCAGTTTCTACCCAGAAGGTAATTAGTATAAACATATTGCAAAAGCTGGTAAGATTAAATGTATTCAGATTTTCTGATCCTGAGCTTTAAAAAAAATTGCAGAGAGTGCCCAAATGTGGGATCATTACTCCTGAGGAAACTTCTGAATAGAATAACATTCTAAGAGTAAATATATTGGCAAAGCTAGCTTCCCACTCCACCCACACAGGTTCTTGAAGAGTTCAAAAATTATTTTCTCCCAAACAGAACAGAAAAAAATATTCAATTTCCCTTGTAAATGGACTTTACAACAAATGGAAACCCAAATGGACATAAAAGAAGTTATCAAAATGTTTCTCTTTGTAAACTCAACAGAAGCATTTCAATCAGAACATTGTAGAATCAAGTTGATTTCATGAAAAAAAACCCACAATTATATTACAATTGGAGAATATCCTGAGATTACCATGGATATCCAAGAAAACCAACCAATGGATCACTTGATTTATTCATTCATTCTTATTTGAAGCACAATGACCAGACTCAAATTATCCTGCTTTAGATACATTATACAAAGACCCAGCTCTCTGGAAAATGTTTTAATGCTGGGAAAAATGGAAGGATAGAGAAGAAAAGCAGCAAAGTCTTTACTCTACTACTCAATTGCAGTAGCAAGGAGTTGGTAGAGACTTGAAAGAACAGGATATGGATAGCTCATCATGGAGATTTTCAAGAGGCAACTGGACTTTCTTTGGTTTTCCATGAAGACATTTCACTTCTAATTCAAGAAACGTCTTATGGAATGCTGAAAATGAAAAGATTTATATTCTTACTTTACACCATTCCAGTCAGAAGCTTCTTGGACGACAAGTGAAACAATTTCAAAGAAAAACAAACTTGCCTCTTGAAGAAGCACCTTTGGGACAACAATGACCTGGATGACTGAGAATCTCCATAGATATCATCATGGAGAAAATCTGTTTACTGTATATGGTCACAAGGAGTCAAAAACTACTTGATAGCACATAATCAAGCTATTATCATTTATTAAATTGTTACTAGCCTTTTAGGAATGGCTATATGAAGATTGTGGAGTACTATCTGCTGCATTCATACAGATGCAGAGATTTTCTTCCTCAAGCAACCCTTTAATTCAAATCCAAAATAACATTAGCCTGGTAAATTTGTGTTTATTAGGCTGGTTATCAAGCAGGTTTATCAGGTTTAAAAGAAAGCAGACATTTTTGTCAAATAAATTGCCTCCTTTCTAACTTTTTAACAGTAAACCTAATACAACAGATGGATGCACACACACAAATGCACAACTTTGAAAAGTTTGGGAATATCCAGGGGATAATGGAGGAATTTCTAATTGCTTATTTCTGAGTAAAGAATCCAATTTGCAACTGCTGCCATCAAGATGCTTGCATAATGCAACAAATTCTGGTTTGTTGGGGTTTTTTGTGGGGGTATTGACATGATTTGAATACAGATCAAGCATTGTATGAACTGCTGATCTAGGATAATAACATCAAAATTTCATTGGAAATGCTCTTTAGAAAATAATGTTTACCCATGCCAGTGACCATGCTAAAACCTACTTTCCATTGTACAAATAATTAATGAAAGTATGCTTCAATCCTAGTATCATCTATACAAAAGACTCACAAGAAAAATTGGTTATATTTCATGTGAGAGTTGTTTTTGTACATCAACTAGAATTGGTTGATATGTGCATGATAAAAATTCTGCTACTAAATAGCATAAATAAATTATATGTTTGTGGGTCATTATATGATACCTATAGAACAACATTTGTATTGTATTTGTATTTGTCAATGTGTCTTGGTTTATTCAGTTAATAAATAATGTAGTAGCACACTTAATGTTAGCTAAGTATGGATGCATATCTTTTCAAACATAATTATTTAAAAGATCAAAGCAAAAAATGAAACTCCATTCATGGCCTATGAAATGGGCTACATTTTGATAGATCAAGACAATTATCAAACCTCACTAAGCTAAACCAAAAGCAAAAAGCTCAGCTGTTAATATTTTAAAGCTTTGTTTCAAACAGATTAACCATTGCAATAGCCTATGGCAAATTTTCTATTCTGAGCGGCTTTAAAAAATAAATCAATAAAGGTTAGTAGCCTACAAAACATTTTAGCCTCCTGGAGGCTTGTAAAGCAGCAATAAAGCATTCTATAATACTTTCCCTGTCATTTAATTGTTCCCACAAACCAAGACTATCCTGTCTTAATTCCGAGGACAGGAAACTTAAGTTTCCATTTCAATTTCCCCAGGAACAGTTTCTTCTCCTATGAATTCCAGCAGTCTTCCCATCTTCCTTCCCTATCCATCTCAATGTATCTCGACCAATGGTGGCTTTCACCTACCTTTGCTTCCAGCTCAGAAATGTGAGTGATTTTGCACATGCACAGAGCGTCCGTGATGAAATCCAGGCAGGTGGACGGAGCCTCCCACTACCGCTGCTACCAGTTTGTCTGAACCTGGGCAAACCAGTAGAAACCCACCACTGACCTCAATCCCTCCTCATACCATGCGTGAATTCAGAGGAGGAATTAGTGGTGTTGGCAGCATCATAAAGAAAGGCTACAAAACAATATGAGTAATTCTCGTTTATTTTTATTTATTTATTTAATTACCATAGTCGACATCCAAATCCAACTGTTGAGCGACCACAATTGGGACCAGATACTTGGTCATTAACTAAAACGGCTGTTAAGTAAAACCAAAATTGTATTTATGATCTTACTTCAACATTTTTTAAAGACTTATATATCACTTCACAGTGCTTTACAGACCTCTCTAAGCGGTTTACAGAGTCAGCATATTGCCTGCAAAAATCTGGGTCCTTCACTGCATAGTAAAGCTTTCCTTCACTGTGCAGACCTGCAAAGGTTGTAAATGAAAGGATTGGTCATAAAATTACTTTTTTCATCACTGTCATAATTGTGAATGAATTCAAGGCTTCCAAGAGCAGCAATGGCAGACTGAACATGGCTCCACTTTTTTGCCAATTTATGGATTAACTTCTCGGAATTCTGAAGATATATCCAGCAGAAGATAACAGAAGAACAACTGACTTTATTGGATTAAAACAGAGACTGAGACTGACTTGAATGTGTATTTAGAGTTTTAAAAATATTTTAAAAAATCTCTGAAATGTTGACACAATGGGTCACAGGTTGTCTTGCCAAGATTAAAATCCATGTCATCAGGGGTGATATTCACTTCACTACCAATTTGCAAATGCGAGTGCATGTGCCTCCTCCACGCATGCACAGGCTCCTTTTTTTTTACCTTTTGCACATGCGCAGAGGGTCAAAAATGGAATGTGATGACATCTGGGCAGATGAGCAGAGCCTTCCACTGCCGGCGCTACTGGATCGTACAAATTTCACCAGCTGAATTTCACCACTGCATCTCATACATTATTAATAATAATAATAATAATAATTTATTAAATTTATATACCGCCCCTCTCCTCGCGGACTCGGGGCGGTGTACAGCCA
>JANHFP010001518.1:22255-38797 GCA_032468135.1 Calamaria suluensis
GCTTCAAGACTTGTGGACTTCAACTCCCAGAATTCTCAAGCCAGCAGCTGGCTGGAAAATTCTGGGAGTTGAAATCCACAAGTCTTAAAGCTGCCAAATTTGAAGACCTCTGCCCTCAAGGAAAAGTAGACATTGGTAGACCAATCTATGCAGGTTTTTCTCATTCTCTCATTAAGTTAATAACTGAAATATGCCTGGATTATCCAAAAGAAGACTTGGAACTAATACAGTATTGATTACTGCCTTCGGATGGGTAAACAAAAGTATGTAGTTTCCTAAAACTGTTGGAGCCAATCTTCTTTCTTTGTTCTATGTCCTCCTCTTGAAAGCAAATAGTTTGCCTACTGTTTTCATGCCAGGCATAGTGTGGTAAATTCCTCGTGGATTTTGTAGAGAACAGATTACCTTTAGGTCTCATTCATTTGCTCAATTTCAGAGCATACATTACACAATCTACAAAGCATAATTCAGACTGTTCAGCAGTTTGCCTAGCTGCTGCTTCATAGTTAGTTACATCATTACTTCTATTGCTGTCACAACCTTTATAAGAGTCCAATGGTCTTTTAAATTTGACAAGCAAAAAACCACAGTAAATACTTCTCACAAATATTTTCCGTCTTCCACTTTGTGGTTTGATATTTAACATACAAAATTACAGTATGTGCTGTGTTACTATTCAGGCAGCTTACAAACTTGTGTTTTTTGTTGTTGGAAGATAGTAATAAATTATTGGTAATAAAATGGCAAGTAGAAAGGCTCACTTCCACATAAAAGGAAGGGGTTAGAAGAAATGAGAAGGTTAACCTTTACTTTGTTTCCAATCTCCGTTTCATGACTTCGTCTTCATAAAAAGTAGTTTTGAAATTGAAGCCATATGTGTTAAAACAAAATTATTTCTGTTTAAGTACAAGTATGCAAAAGGTTTCAAGATTAATCCAAGATGTTTACTGGTTTTAAATATCTGGGTGTTTTATTAAGGTTTAGGTAGGAAGAGGTTTGAGCTTAAAATATAGCAGTGATGGTGAAGCTATGGCATGGGTGCCACAGGTGGCATGTGGAGCCATGTCAGTGGGCACTCGAGCATTGCCCTAATTCAGCTCTGATGCACATGCAGGTGCTGGCGAGCTGATTTTCTGGCCTTCCAGGGCCTCCAGAAGTTGAGAAAGAGGCTGTTTTCAGCCCCTGGAGGGCCTGGGAGTGTGGGGAAGACCCGTTTTTCACTCTCCCCAGGCTCCAGAGCCTTTCTAATGAGGGTAGGGCAAATTGAATTATGGGTGTGGGCACGCGGACGTGCAACCCCCCCCCCCTTTTTGGCACGCAATGGCAAAAAGGTTAGCCATCACTGAAATATAGCATGAGTTGCATAGAGATGCATGGTAGCTCTTTCTTTCTTTCTTTCTTTCTTTCTTTCTTTCTTTCTTTCTTTCTTTCTTTCTTTCTTTCTTTCTCTCTCTCTCTCTCTCTCTTTCTTTCTTTCTTTCTCTCTCTCTCTCCCTCTCTCTCTCCCTCCCTCCCTCCCTCTCTCTCTCACTTAAAAGGAAGTAATATTGTGTCTGCTGTATTAAACTATTTGAACCTATGGTAGGTGATTGGCTCAACTTCTATATACAAATCAATTTGGACTGTACCCACATTACAGGTAGTCTGCAACTTTTAACCATTTGTTTAGTGACTGTTCGAAGTTACAAGGGTACTGAAAAAAGTGACTTATGACTGTTGCCATGGTCATGTGATCAAAATTCAGATGCTTGGTAACTGATTCATATTCATGACAGGTGCATTGTCCTGGGATCATGTGACCAACTTTTGCATCCTTCTAACAAGCAAAGTCAACGGGGAAGCCAGATTCACTTTACAACCGTGTTACTAACTTAACAGTTGCAGAGATTCGCTTAATAACAATGCCAAGAAAAGTCATAAAATGGGGCATAACTCATTTAACAACTGTCTTGCTTGACAACAGAAAATTTGGGCTCAGTTGTGGTTGTAAGTAGTGAGGACTACATGTGTTCCCCTCTAGAAATAGGGCAATCTACCTTCCATAAGAAGAGTGTTTCAGATTCCTATCTGTGCTTCATATCTAGAAGATTATCTGTCTGAGTGTCTGTGCTTGTCTGATGATCTTTAATCTCTGACTAAAGTTTAACTTTTGTACAGCCAGTCTGATTTTCATAATTCATGATATATTTCATTTAGTCTGGAATATTATGACCTTATTGGAAAAACTGCAATCCTATGGCTTTTCCACAAGGTTTATGCTCTCTTTAGACTACAACAAAGGTACTCATAAACTAGGAAGTTCTGGACTTTGAACTAGAAAATGAATTTGAGTTTGCAGCTGGCTAAATAATCTTGGAATTGCCCAATCATTGTAGATACCTATCTCAGATTCAGTTCAGCATTCTCCTACTTGCTCAGTAAAAAGGGAGCTTTATTAAGATTCCTTACTAGGAAGTAGGTTGTTGTTGCTCAGAGCTAGTCAGAATGGTTGGGTAAATCTCGCTTCATTGTGAGTTTTACAGATACCTTCTTAAAAAAATTTATATGACCTTTGTAGAAAGGCTTTCCAGATCATCCAGTTCAATTTCATACAGTGTGTATGCAGCAGTCCACAGGAAAGGAACATTGGGAAAGCTGGAATGGGGGAATTAGTTGCTTACTTTGTTTCTTGTTTTTATATACCATTATAAATTAGGTTACAACTAACAGATTGCACTCATTCAGTGTAAACTTATAAAACACATTAATGGCATTAGCTGGATACCTTACAAAGAAACAAATACAATGCAATATAAAAGAAAGAAAAATAACAACCAGAAAATAAAAGTGGTAGCTATTTCTTAGTCTTCAAATGCACTCCAGAACGCTTTTGGTTTTTTACCAGCTTTTAAAAGGCAACTCTTCTGCCAACCTAGCAGTTTCGAAAACATGAAAAATGCAAACAGAAAAAATAGGGAACACCTTTGGTGGGAAGGTAACAGCATTCCGTGTACCATTGGTGTTTAGTCATGCCGGTCACATGACCACGGAAACGGTTTTGGTCAGCACTGGCTCTTCGGCTTTGAAACGGAGATGAGCACCGGCCCCTAGAGTTGGAAACGACTAGCATATATGTGCAAGGCAAAACCTTTTAGTGTCATGTTTAATTGTTTGTATTGTGTTATAAAAGTTTGAGCTGTGGATGTTTTATTGTTTTTTTTAAAAAAAATATTCTGGGACACTTTTGACTTTGGCTGAAAGGGATCAAATAAAGAAATAAATAAAATTCATCTTGAAATTGATAATTTCCATATTTTGTTCTACATTAAGGATTTTAGTTCAATGGTAACTTTACCAGAGAGTCACCAGAGAGAATTTCTCAGGCTGCAGTTGCTCCATTGCTATAACTATTTGCACTTCCTGATAAACCACTCAGTTTTTAAATACAGTTTGGAATCTGGTACAGGGAATCAGATGACTCCAGCTGAAAGCTTACAAAGGTGGAATTTTATATGGACATGACTGGCTTCTACTCCCCAAATTTCTGGGTTTTTTTAGTTAGGAAGGAGGAAACTTTAACAAGGAGCTTCCATCATTGCAAACTAGAGACAGAGTGATTACCCTTTCCTTATAGCTGTTCCAATCAGATGTTGCTATATCTAAGCAGTATAACATGGAGGGAGAAATATTCATTTGATTAATGAAAACTTTATTTCAGTTGGGATTCTTCATCTACAAAGATAGGTTGGAAGCTTTTGCTACCCTTTAGGGTGAACTGATTTTTCTCCAAACTACAGATACACTGTAATTAATCTCAAACTGAAATAATCTATATTTTTTCACTAATGATAAATAATATTAAACTAACAATCATTCATGTTTCAGGTAATGCATGGAGTAGTGCTTTAAATGAAACCAAGATTCTCACCCTTTTTTAAAAAAAACTCCTCCTATGTGCTTAATTGCATTTTTGGATTGGGAGGTTGATCCAATTTTACTATTTATTTATTTATTTAGAAAATACAGATTAAGCAACCAGATACTTATGTTTCTACAATATCTTATATGTCAAAGAGTAAAACCCTTTAGGGTTAAATGCTTGTTCACATATATACCCTCCCTCTGATCTGCTAACCTGAATGGGAAAAAGTTCATTGTCTAGAATGTTAAAACAATGATTTCCTGGCAATTATTGGACATTACTATTACTATTTATTTGTTCTATGCTGTATCTGTAATGTGGTTTTCTTGATTTCAGCCTAGCAAATTGTATCTACCTATCTGGATGTGGTGGCTCAGCGGCTAAGACAGCTAAGCTTGTTGATCAGAAGGTTGGCAGTTCAAATCCCTAGTGCTGCATAATGGGCTGAGCTCCCGTTACTTGTCCTAGCTTCTGCCAATCTAGCAGTTTCAAAAGCGCGTAAAAAATGCAAGTATAAAAAATAGGGACCACCTTTGATGGGAAGGTAACAGCGTTCCATGCACCTTTGACGTTTACTCATGCCGGCCACATGACCACGGAGACATCATCAAACAGCGCTGGCTGTTTGGCTTTGAAATGGAGATGAGCACTGCCCCCTAGAGTCAGAAACGACTAGCACATATGTGCAAGGGAAACCTTTACCTTTAGGCATTGACATTCAAATATATTGCACAATATTTCCAAACCAGATATTATCATTTATAAATTAAATACATCTCAATTCAGAAATAACTCCCACTGAGTTTTGTAACATTTAATTTCATGTAAATGGATGCCTGGGAATAATCTCACCTGAATTAAGTGAATCATATGACTGTGTCAACCTGTACAGTATATGATTGTGTTGTTGGTGCCCTAACAGCTTGGGTGCTAGTCAATCAGTGTGACTTATTAATATTGTATAAATATTCAGGTTAGACATCACAGATTTGAAGTTGTTTAGTTTACAGCAAAAAATGCTTTTAAGGAAGGAAGTTTGTATTGACTTACAGAAAATATTTTTCTATTATTTCAAATGATACAAACACTCTCAAGTTCTTAAGAAAAAACCAAGAACAATACAAATTAAGCCTTTCCATGATATATTTTGTAAACTAACAAGAATTTTGGGAAGAAGAGAAAAATGGAAAAAAACAGTGATGCACCTCAGCAAATAACAAAGATGATCACATGTTAGTTTCAAAACTCTTTCTTATGGATTTGAAGGTAAAAATGTGTGCCAGCTGCTTAAATAAGAGAATGAATCAAATGTAAAATTATTTTCTTTGAAACCAATGGGACTTTAAAGCACTTAGCTTTATTTTGATCATACTCATATTTCTATCCAACTCCTTTGTAGTCCTACCTTTTAATGATGTGTTTATCTTCAAACATAGCAGACTCAACATCCACTTTGTAGCAAGTGAAAAAAATTGTGGGTAGAAAAAATCTGGAAAATCACCAGATGGCAGCAACAAATCAGAATTCTCTATATCCATGTTTTTTGCAGTTCAAATCTGTTGGCCCTGATTAAACTTTTGTTTATTCTTTAAACTGAAAGACATTTTTATTATCAAGCATTTATGCAGCCTCCCCAAAACATTACATCACTGTCAGAGATTTGCTTTCACTGATGATTTCTCTCTTGACAATAGGACAAGTCCGTAAAGGGTCAGAAAATACATGTGAAAACTTTGTAGAAAGTTGCATAGAGGTTGCAGGGAGCTTATTTTAAATGGCATATTTTTTAAAAAAATATGAAATGTTTCCATTATCTGTGAAATCAATCGGAGGCAGAGTCTTTGCTATTAGTAATGATTTTAAACTTTTGACTGATTAACATTAAGATACAGTAAAGCTGAGGTTATGCAGCTTCAGTGACCATTAAACTTAGTATCTGTAGAGTTAAATAATTCTTGATCGATTACTTTCAATCATAGCTGAATAAAAGAATATCTTGGAATTTTCAGGTTCATACTACTGAAAGGCACATAGTAGCAATACTCATCTTTGTCTTTGTTGTTACTGAAGACAAAAGAGATGAGTGTTTGATGAAGATCTAGGCATTTTTTGTCCCCTGAGGACTTAGCCATCCTGAAACCCGTAGATGATTGGGTAGCTGTAAATTGAGGGTGGTTGGGTCCCCTATAGACAGGGTGGCTTGTAGGGGCTTAGTTGTGTGTTGATTAGAGTTGTATACCTGTGAATATGTGTGTTGACCTAGGAGGAGAGCTGGAGGAGAAGCAGGAATGTGAAACCTCAGGCTCAGACAGGATTTGAAATTATTGGCCAGTTTAAAATGGGTGGGTAATGGGGTTTACCCAGATTGGAAATAATGGAAGCTCTATCCGGCTAAACTGAGTACAAACACATACTTTTATAAAACAGCTTACATACAAGCATAATTCTATTCACAAGGTTCACAGACTTATAACTATCACTGGAAGCTTTCTTTTGACTTCTTTGTGATAGAGGATTCCTGCCTTCTGATCATAAGCAGCTTAAAAAAAGTAACTGAGATTGAATGCAGGATGATGGTGCATTTGACTGTTGTTAAAAAGAATTAAAAAATGATACTGCTATCCCATATCTTGTGTGGTTACACATTTCAAATGTTTAAATAGAAATAAGTCCCACTAAGCTTGTTTCTGAAAATGATTGTATGATGCTACACTATTGAATGATATAGAAGTAGGGGATTGATAGGTAATACAACTTTTGTTCTGGATTAAAATTCTCCATGTGTGTTTCACTTAATATACAACTCTTTTCTGGCTCAATGGCTAGAAAGGAGTTAAACTGCTTCCCAGAAATTTGAATAACTCAAGAAATCTAACCATTTTTTAAAGGTCAACTTAACTTCATGTAACAGAACCCCCTCCCACAAATTATTAATACAATATGAAATATGCAAATTAATGTTCTCCTGACAACATAAATGTTCTTTTCCAAAAGCTGAAGACATGTATAAGAGACACTTCATAAAATTTAAAATAATTACTGTCAGTTAAATGTTATTTTAACATATTTTTAAATGCTTTGAATATAATTTCCATTAATGATTACATTATACTAAGTTATGTAGGACAAGAGCAAGCATAGCCTTTTGGAGACACTTATGGGAGATAGACAGGGAAAAAAGTGAACTAGAAGTTTGTGATAAATTCAGCCTCTTGATTTACATTTCCATCATTCTGAAAAGACACCAATATGACAAGACTGGTTAATCCTGATTAATTCAACACCAGGCCTTAATGTTTGTGTATGCACAAGGAGTTGTGCTTGCCACCACAACCAACCAAACAAGAAGTGATGGCATTTAATCTCCTGAATTTTCATATATATATATTTTTTATGAACACAGATTTCAGAAAACATAAGTTTGTTATTTCTCCAACTGATGACATAAAGATATGAGACAGGTCAAATTAAAGCAAGAGCTTTTGAAGAGGAAAACAAGTTTTACCTCTTTCCTTTCTCCAGAGAGAGGTGATCCCGATACTGAATGCTCAATCGGTGCATGAACAAATTAAGTGTTTCCTGAATTAGTGGTTGAAGTTGATTTGAAGGCTGATGGGGAAAACAAAAAGGATCTTAAGTGATTGCTGAAGTGGTAAAACAGTTATGTAGCATGTGTATCAGGGGTAAAATCCAACAGGTTCTGTCAGGTTCTGGAAAACTGGTAGCTTAGATTTTGAGTAGTTTGGAGAACTGGAAAATGCCACCTGTCATGCCTCTGCCAGTGTCCGACTCGGAGGTCGAGGAGCAGTGAGGGGAAGGTTGGAGCTGAGGAAGAGCAGGCCCAGGCAGAATCCAGTGAGCTAGGGGTGGAGTCAGAGAAAGACAGCTCAGGACGCACCCCCACCTGACCCAAGACAGAGATGCAGGGATAAATGGGCTCTGGAGAAAAGGCTACTCAGGAGCAAGTAAGGGAAGGAACTGGGTTGAACCCTTTAAAAGGCAGCCAGTTGTAATTAACAAACTCTGGAGTCAAAGAGTTGAATTTACCAAGTCTAGCATCTCCGTTAACTCAAATTAACTATTTACTATCCTTTAAAGTGACAGCTTTGAAAACAGTGCCCACAGATGTTTTTCAAAGTTGACACTCGTATCTTAGGTAAGAGTTCCTCAGCCAAGTTTTGCTTTTGAAATTACTTTTGGACTGCAGCCAGAGTTTGTCTTGGCTATTATCTATTTTGATTTTGGGAAACAAACCAACTTTAACAAAGAAAAGGCATTTGAGTGGGTCTTTTGGCAATAAAGACTGTTTGTTTTTACGTTCCTGTTTTTGGTTTGCAAATTGCTTTGATTTGGGTCATCACCGTTTGTGTGCCAACCATTCAATGTTACAGCGGCCCTGGGAAAAAAAGTGACTTGCGACCGTTTTTCACACTTATGACCGATGCGGAATCCCCATAGTCATGTGACCAAAGTCAGGCGCTTGGTCACCGTTGGTTTAATGACTGCACGGTTCACTCAATGATCGGGACAGAAAAGATTGTGAAATGAAGCAAAACGGACTGAACAACTGCTTTGCTTAGCAACGGAAGTTCAGGGCTCAGTTTTGGTCGTATGTCGGGGACTACTTGTAGCATTGAAGAGTTGACTGAATTTTGACGGCTTCAGTCTTTTAAAGAATTGGGAAACCAAAAGACTTCGAATTTTTCATTCAGAAAACTCTTTTTTTTTAAAGAAATATCTTCCATCAATATGAATAAGATATTTGGCACTTTTCACTTTTACATACAGATAGTCCTCGACTTACAACAGTTCATTTAGTGACCGTTTGAAGTTACAACAGCATTGAAAAAAGTGACTTAGATCTGTTTTTCACACTGTTGCGGCAACCACATGGTCATGTGGTCAAAATTCAGATGCTTGACTCACAGTTATGACCATTGCAGTGTCCCTGGGCCACTGGATCCCTTTTTGTGACAAGCCATGTCAGTGTGGGGGGAAGCCAGATTCACTTAACAACCGTGTTCCTACTTTAACAATGGCAAGGATTCACTTAACAACTGGGGCAAGCAAGGTCATAAAATGGAGCAAAACTCACATCACAAATATCTCACTTAGCAACCTACAATGTGGGACTCAATTGTGGTCATATGTCAAGGACTACCTGTAGCCATTTCTATAACAGCAAACCTGCCTCATCGGTAAACCCCAAAATCAAAGTTTTGCTTTTTTCCCCCCACCTCGAGCATAAAGTCCAGGAACGGTTTCCAAGTAGAAATGAAAGTCGTGGGTTGTTTTTTTTTTTCCTTTAATCATTTTTATGACTTTTCTAAGAGTCTTAAAAGCCCCTCCCTAAATTCCTGAACTTTTGGCCTACCTTTGCCGGAAATCCCCGTAGAGGATCCGGTTAGGGAATCCTTTCCGGCAGATACGGATCCCTTCCAACACGCCGTTACAACGCAGTTGGTGCATGACCAAAGGATTGTCAATCATCCCTGTGGAAGATGGAGAAAAAGCCGGTAGTTAGGTGCGAAAGTAAGAAGCCAGTCCTCATTGAGGAAGTATTGGAAGACGATGAGGTGATCTTTCCTAATAGGATGCCGTCCATAAACCTTACCAGTTTGGTATAAGCTGACATATAATATATGGGGGTATATGCATAATTCTGTATTTATCTGTATTTATTTATTTATTCCGTTATATTATGTAGTGTATATTGGAGGTGGTGAACCTTTGAGAGCTGGGTGCAATGAAATTTCACTTTAATGTATGCTGATTATGTACATTGAAAGTGAAAATAAAGTTTATTCTATTCTGTTCCGTTCTGTTCCTCTCCGTTCCTCTCCGCTCCGTTCTGCTCCATTCCGTTCCGCTTTGTTCCGCTCTGTTCCTCTCTGTTCCGCTCTGCACTACACTATACTATACTACACTACTGTTGTGGCCTGTCAGCTTCTGGCCCCTCCTACAGCCTATTCAGAGGAAGAGGAGGAGGTGTGGGAGTCGGACGGGCTTGCAAGGAAGACGTAACAAATAAACGGGGTCCCTCCCTTCCAGAGTGGGACATAGGGGTGAGGTCTCACCTGGGGTTTTGGTCTCATTGGGGATAATGCAACGGACGAAGTGGGGATGGGTGGAGCGCAAGTTGGTCATCAGTTTGTTGAGGTTCTCCTGGGGCAGACAAAAGGAACGTTTTAAGTTTGGAGGGAGAGGAAGGAGGAAAAATGGGTCGGTGGGGGAAACTGAGGAAGGGGTGGGGGAAGGAAGGATATGCAAAAAATGGACTGATGGTATACAGAGATTGGTGGGGGGAGAGAGAGCTTCAGTTAGGCAAGAAAGAAAGCCCCTGGTTGGGGACTTCCTCATTCCAGCCCTTGCTTTTCCTCTGTGGGCGCCAGTGGCTGAACCAGGCACCCGAACTAGAGATCGGACGATGCCTCGGATGGACGTCGATGGTCCAGAACGAACAGGGAACCCGTACAAGCGAGACGTCCGTCCACCCCCCAACTCCGGAGGAGATCCCCGAGAGACCCGTTCCGCCAACTTCTCCTCACCCTGTGCAAGGCTGACACCGTCTGGAAGGAAGACCCCTTCTTTTTGTGAGTCCCCTTCCCCTTGGACTCCATGGCTGCGGAGGAAAGAAAGAAAGACAGACAGAAGAACCAAGTTGAAGAGCTTGACTGGAAACCGGGAGATGGCAGTTTCGGTTTCTCACATTGCTGTGCCAGTATACCTGCTCTAATAAATGAGACTTTGAGAAATGGCCTGTGTGATGGCCCGGCTCGAAGCAATCAACGAAAAAGCAAGAATTTATAAACCAATGGTCTTTATTTCAAATACCCGAATGCTTTCTTTCTCTCAATGTTGGTTTACTTCCGAAAACAAAGTGGATAGTTGCCAAGACAAACTCTGGCTACGGTCCAAAGATATTTCTTAGATAACACGAACAAAATGGGCTTAGGCAATCTTACCCAGGAAGACGAGGTCACCGAGAAGCTATAGCTGCAAATTCAGCACTCAAACTGGCTAGCTTTAAAGGCTTCAGCTCAGCTGTGTCCCATTCCTCACTTCCTCCTGAGTAGACCTTTTTCTAACACTCCCTTGTCCTTGCATCTCTGTCGTGGATCAGGTGAGGGAGCTGCTCCCAGTTCCCCCTCTGAGCTTCCCCTCTCTGGCTCCGCCCCTAGCTCACTGGATCCAGCCTGGGCCTGCTCTTCCCCATCCCCATCCTCAGCTCCAGTCTCCCTCGACCTCTGAGTTGGATGCCCAAAGACGGTGTATTTGTGGAGCATCTCATTCCGAATGAATGCTGACATTGTGTCTCCTTAGTTCTGTCTGGGTTAAGAGGAATTCGCTTACCCAAAACTATTGGGCAGAGTCAGGTTTATTATTTATTTAATTAAATTTATATGCCGCCCCTCTCCGTAGACTTGGGGCGGTTAGGTGTGGGATTCAAAAACGTTAGCATCCGGTTCTCTGCCTGGGTGGGCGTGGCCACAGCACAGTCTTTTGCTGTCCCCAGGCTCCGGAGGCTGGAAACGGGCTCGTTTTCAGACTTCCGGTAGCCCCATTTTTTGCCCGCCCCGAGCTTCCTGGCACTTACCTGGCATCCAAAATGGACTGGCGGGGTGCCAGTCCTTGCAACTACCAGTTTGCCGAACTGGGTGTAAAATTACCCTATGGTTCGCCCCGAACCAGCTGAATCCCGCAGAGTTATTGCTAGTAAGAGCATTTAAAGCAAGGGAGCGCAGGGCGGAGCTGCGTTACAAAGGCAGGCCGGAAGCCGGTACGTTACCTGTGCCAGGTGAGAAGGCTTCAGCCCGGAGAAACCCTCCGATCCAGAGAGGGAGGAATCCGCGTGGCGGAACTGGGCGGTTTTCAGACAATACAACCACTCTTGGTAATCTTCGTAGCTGGAGCAGATCACCCGGATGGAGTTGATCAGCCGGCCTGGAAGAAATAAGAGATCCCGCCTCGCTCTTAACCAAACCGAGGTTGTTTTTGTTGTTGTTGTCGTTGTTTAATCCGGATCTTTGGACCGTAAGTGATCCTACGGAAGAATCTTTCCCCACCCCCTTGTTAGGGACGCAGTGGCTCAGCCGGTAAGGCAGCCGAGCTTGCCGATCGGAAGGTCGGCAATTCAGCGGTTCGAATCCCTAGTGCCGCGTAATGGGGCGAGCACCCGTTACTTGTCCCAGCTTCTGCCAACCTAGCAGTTTCAAAAGCAGGTAAAAAATGCAAGTAGTAAAAAACAGGGACCACCTTTGGTGGGAAGGGAAGAGCGTTTCCGTGCGCCTTTGGCGTTTAGTCACGCCGGCCATGTGACCCCGGAGACGTCTTCGGACAGCGCTGGCTCTTCTTCGGCTTTGAAACGGAGATGAGCACTGCCCCCTAGAGTCGGGAATGACTAGCATGTGTGTGTGTGTGTGATGGAAATCTTTATTACAAATTAATTACAATTAACCCCATGAAGAGCAGGTACAGAAAAGGTGTGGTAGAAGTGGGGGATTGTGGCTCCTCTCAAGGTTTGTGGGCGCCCAGGTCAGCAGCTTCTCTTTCCCAACCTTCCCCATGGAGGCTGAAATTTTTACCCCCTCCGTTCCTCAAGTAATATTGGCTGTGTGTCTCTCGTAGGCCAGGAGTTACGTTTGGCTGAGGCAGAGGAACCCCTGTTGTCCAAACCTGGCCTTGCAGACCCTGGACCAGGTAAGCCTCCTCTTGTTGTGGGTCACAGTGTTGACAAACAAGCTGCTGAAAGTTTGAAGGCTGCTGACGAATCCATATCCAAAGTGCTAGACTGGTTCAAAAGAAGTTCCAGCACTGCTGACAAAGAAACAGCTTCGATAACCTCTCAGGAGGCAACAGACCCTTCAAAGTCAGTGGAATGGTCTGTAGTTGGCCAAGATCAAGGGTTGGAGAAGATCAAGGGAGAAGATCAAGAAGAACAAGGTCCGTTAAATCTGAAATCCTCTCTGTGTCAACGAGAAGAGTCAACGAGCAGAGACTTAAGGCTCCAGGATGTCATAAAGCAACCAGGGAAGTTATCATTTTCGGGAAAGGAAGGTCCAAGCAATGTGGTCCTAGGAGACCAAGCTCCTTTGAATCAAAGCAAAGAAAACGAGAACGCAAGTACTCCTCGCAATATTCTTGTCACTAAGAGAACCCATTTCCAGACCATGGATCAGAGTAAGGACACGACGGACCAAAGCAACCTAAAAGGCGAAGATGCTTTTGAAGACAACACATCTACGGATTTGAAGAACCCTGACGCTTCTTTCAGAACTGGAAGGAAAAGAGAAGCCAGTTCGCAGATATACGCCGACGGGGAGAGAGATGTTAAATCTTTCTTGGAAGAGGAAAACATTGAGCTGAAATCTGGAGAAATTCCGAAAGATCCTAAAGGAAAGGACTGTCATTTTCTAGACTCCGAAAGTGTGGTCCATGCCGACAACAGAAGCAACCTGGTCCTGCAACAACATGAGTCAAGACAACCATCCATGGTAGGAGGTGAGAAAAGGGTCAAGGATATGAAGGCTTCCAGGGAAGGTGGGAAGATGACTCCAGAGCTGGGAAATAAGGAAGTTCTTACAAATGAAAACATGTCTAATTACACGAAGGAATACGGTAGGTTAAAAGCAGTGAGCGGATCTTCTGCCTATGTAACCAGTGATTCTGCCAATGAGCTAAGCAAATATAATTTAGTTACCTTCAGAAGAGTTGAGCTAAGTGAGGAGGACTCTGAGATGGAAGGTGACGAAGTTACGTTTTCAGGAACGAGCAAGCCCATCCGAGGGGATAAATCTACGGAAAGCCAAGACATTCACATGGCCAAGGAAGTACTTTCAAACGACCAGAAAAATACTAATGTGGTGGGATTGTTGAATGAGAGCAGTTTGCAGCCGAGTTACAAAGAGGTGGCACCTTCTAAAGAAGGTGAAAGCCCAAAAGTCGCCGCTTTAGAAAAAGAGACTATTCTATCCGGTCTTCAGACCACGTCCCCTTTTAAGATTCATTCGCTGAAAGAAAAAATGGATGAAGAATCGAGGTCTCAAATCCCCAACCGTTCCCAGTTCCAGAGCCTGAGAAACTTTTGGGACACAGGGACCAAATTACAGAGCAAAACCGATGAGAGCATCCCGCAGAAGCATAAGGGCAGCACTGGAAGCTACACGAAAGAGTTACAAGAAAGAATTGGAGGCAGCCAAGCCATTTTGGACGACGGAAGATCCGCTTTTCCTCTTCAAGAAGAGGAGACAAAGAGACCCACTGCTAAGGTTTCACACCAAAGTCCTTTTGCAGAAGCCATGTTTCCCCCATCAGCAACTACATTACCCATGCGTTTAGATGATGTCCCAATAAGGGACCAGGACTCATCTCCTGTGGCTCCCAATGGCCAGGTTCAAGAAGCTAGTTTTGTCCTTCCAGACTCAAACAGGCAAGTTGGGCCGAAAACAATCGAGGTCACCGAGATTGTAAATAAGACTTTGGTCCCACCAAAAACCGCAGCCACTGATGCTTTTAATACGAGTTTGGAGAACCTGCTTAAGGAAGCATCTGGCCTGCAGGCCGCTCTCGGGCATCATTTAATAATGGACGTGTCTGAACCGGCAGATCCTACATCAGGGAAAAGGGATTTTTTTAATAAGGTGATGGAACGCAGCCATCACTCTGATCCGAAAGAGATTCCAGTAGGTTCTCAAAGAGAAGGAACTGTTGAAAAACGTGGCTTACTCCAAACTCAGCCTGAGGAACTCGCAGCCAGCGCGAGAAGTTTGCCTAGATCGTTGGAAGAATCAGCACCTGTGCCAACGAAAGTCCCCAACGAAGGGGATAAGCAAATGCATTTGAATGAAAATCCTGCTTGGGAAAAGAACCTCCGTGTTCCATCACTAGAGCTGATACAACTCGATACCTGTGGCGCAGCTCAGCTCAGCTCAGAACCTCTTCCCAAGGAAGAGGTTTTTGAGACGGTATCCAAAAACAACGTCCCGCCAAACAGAGAACACAGCGATTTGAGCGCTAAGCTCACCGGTCTCTTGAAAGAATCGGCAACGTGGCCCAGTACTGGCGGCATTTCGGAGACTGCGGGCGAGATTGTGGCAGGAAGCAAAGATACAAACAAAGATGGCAGCGCGAAGGTTGCCCTGCAAGATGGCACAACGGAAATGACGAGAGAATATGCGGATCGTCAGGAGAGAATCCAAGGGGAATTCACTGGGGAGCAGCCTCTGGAGGAGACGGAAACAGCCGTGAAAACTTTTAAACCCAAGCAGGCAGCCTTTAGAGCCAATGTGAAACAAATACTTAGTGACGATTCGACAGCGTTACTTGGAGCCATAGAAATTCCTAAATTTACACAATACGTGTTGCAGCCGGATCAGGCTGTGAGCTCAGCTTGTGCCGGAGTTACATGGGATACCCAGGAAGTAATTGAACCAGTAGAAAAATCTACCGTTCCTTCTGATTCCAGACAGGTTGAATTCAAAGCCCGTTTCCAAACATTAGTCAAGGAACACTCCGAAATCTTATCACCCAGCCAGGAAATCACAGAGAGCAGCAACGAGATGCAAATAAGTAAAAAGTTGCCTGAGAACAGAAGTTTTAGCAGTCAACAAAAAATAGGCGGTGTTCAAGAAGTCGATGAAACTGCAAACAGGTTTAGCGCACCGTCCAGATTTCAGCAAAGTGAATTTAGTTCCAGTTTACAGAAATTACTTCAGGAAGCTGCTCAGGCGCCACCTGCTCAACATTTAAACCTCCCTCAAGAAGAAACCGTCGTGAAATCAGTTGCTCCGTCAAAAGACAACCGGGCATTAAATTTAGAAAAATTAATTTTGGAACATTTCGATGCTACTTGCCAGCCACCCACAGTCGATTACGAGAAAGTCACCGGTGATTCAGCACCTGATTTAGATGAACAAGGGTTACCTGTACAAGTTTCAAGGTTGACGGAAACGGTGTCGAGCGATTACCGTAGCGAACTCAAGATCCCACTCGCGGAGAAGGCCTCCAAGCAAACCGAAAAGGGAGCAAAGATTTCGGAGGGCATGGCCTTCCAAAAAATAATCCATCTCAACCTAGCATCTTCAGACACCCCATACCCGGAAAAAGTTGAGGATTTTCCTTCTACAGCCAGTAAGACAGAGGACAGAAGTATACAAGAGAAAGAGCTTTCTGCTTCATTAATTGATGTCAACAGAAGCCTGCCAGTGGAACATGGATTGCAACGGTCAAGCACACCCATCTATGGAAGTCCTCTCCAAACCAAAGAAGTGGAGCTTCATCATGCAGTCCCTCCTCCAGCTGATGATGACCACCACGACGACGACGATGATGATGATGGAGGTGCCAAGAATTGGGAGTCAGATTTTTCAGACAAAAATGGATCCATTCCGGGAAGACAAAGAGATCCAATATGTGAGCATTTAAAAATTATTTTATTCTTTTCTGGGTCTGCTGTTTATAAAGGTTGTTAGAGAGCCACTTGGAAGCTACACGCTCATTTTTACTCCCCCCCCCTTAAAGCAAAGATGTCCAGATTTATGATTTGGGTGGGTGGGTGGGGGTGTCATAGTTTCCTCCATGGGGATTTAAATGGAAGTACATTTTGCACTGGATTAAGAAATGCTATATGTGTATTTTTGCCG